>JAQFZC010001779.1:0-26954 GCA_034695205.1 Dicyrtoma fusca | reverse complement strand
TTTTTTTTTACTTTAAATTTTAAATTAAGTCCCATTTGGGCTTTCGCCCATGGGACTGTCCACCAAACCACGTTTACAAAATCACACGTTTTGAAAAACTGAACATTTTTTTAAAACGTCTGCTATATATAATCTTACATGGTATACACAGTTTTCACTTTTTATCAATTTCTAATCCTAATCAGAGGTTTAGAGTTAGATAGAGTATGTATAGCATATGTACATATACAATATACGAGCATAGCTATAGGGAGGATAAGGACAGGGAGGCGACGGAATTAAAGCAATAGCAACTCAGTCGTCGCTTCTCCGGAACACAATAAAAATAATCAATAACCAATTATAACAACTGCACTCCACTGATAATACAAAATAGTTGAATACAAAGCCTTCAAAACTAAATTCCAGTCGCAATTGTGGGTCTAACAGGACCGACTTTCCCAAGCCAGAAAACACAAGTCATTTAAATTCAAACTCCATACAAATGTATCTACATATGTACCTACACTAAACATTCATAAAAACTTCCATTAAAATGCTAATGATGGTGACAAACTAACAAAACTAAGTTTAGATTCAAGATTAAAAAGGTCAAAGGCCTCCAAAAAATTCTTTTTTTGTCTTTTGCTTTTATAATTGTATTATGCATCAGCTGATTTTCACGTGAAAGCTTCCGATGAGCTTTCAAGCCCCACAATTTATGAGAAGCTGTCATGAATATACATACCTAGGTACACCCCATTATTCCTTTGGCATTTGATTTGATTTGGGAAAGAGCTCTTTGGAGCTTAAATACGCCAGAAGAATCAGTCACTATCCGAAAAATCCTAGTGATGCGGGGGAACTCAAGTGAAACAAATTGAATTTTGGACTAAATTGCTTACACTTGCACTTATGTACCCCAGCCTTTATTATTTTTATAGAAAACTCTCGATTTCTCTCCACCTATTATTACTAGCTAGGGCTTCAAATGAAATGCGGTCCAATTTTTGGCACAATTTCTAATTCTATTTTCTATATTTGTATTTTTCTCTAAATCCGACATTCGACGCGAGCAGTTGTGCATATAGCAGCAGCAGCAGCCTAATCGAAGATCCTATCAGCCCATAGCTATAGACATAATAGAAGTATCTGCCTCAATGCAATGCAATGGTAACGGCTCTGACGTGCTAAGTAGGCTTTATGTGTCTAAAATATTAGCAGCACAAGCCCAACAGCTGCTGGCAATCTTGGAGCTTTTTTCTTTCTTTTTGGTTCAATTTATAGATTTACACAATAAAGCACTGTGCTGTGCTGTCGCTACATTATTAGTATGAAGGAGTAAAGCGTAATAATCTAAATTAAATAATAGGTAAGACGAAAGAGGCAGAAATGTAAATAAAAAGAAAGGAAAATCTGGGATCGTTTGTATATTACGTCAATCTAATCGAGTAATTTGGTTCTGGCTTAATTTTTGGATTGGAAAATTTGCCATTGTAATATTTGGACGACCCCTCATCCTTATACAAGAAAGATGGGGGATGTAAGATGTAAATATCCGTCCGTCGCTTCAAGACATCTGCAGTTTGTCTGTCTGTCTTGGAATCTATGTACATTATTATGTTGTACGATAGTGTTGAGAAATTGGGGAGCATATTGGAAGGAAAAAGAAAAAAGAAAAGTGAACATACTGCAAAAATATAAAAGCAAAGAAGAAGACGAAGAAAAACTGTGGGTAGGTATGCTACTTACGAACTACTTACTACTTACTACTTACTACTGACGTGCAGTGTCTACCTATTGGCATTGACAATAATCGTAATCGTAATGGAAACATTTGGAAGCAATTTTTATAGAGCATTTTTTTCATCTCTGATTTTAACTCTGCCAGATTTCCCTTCAAGACTGGATGTACATATAGGCATGTACTTGGGTGCTGTGCACTAGTATCATGGAATCATATAGCCTGTAGTTTAGTAGAGCGAAAGGGAATTTACACTCAGCACCGGGCAAAGTGCTTGCTTCTGTCTTGCTTCTGTCTGCCTGCGTGAAACCGCGTAGGGCTTAAGAGGCAAAAGGACGTGGAATTAGGAGTTTCTAGGAGAGGCAAGTGTTCAATCAAAGATGTATCGTAGCGACTGAGAATTATAAAGTGTGTCCTTTGCCCGGTTTTAAAGGGCTGTGGACTTAATTTTTATATATTTTTGAAAATGTTTAAAATGTATTTTTTGAAAGTACTGTTTTGTTTTATTTACACATTTTTAAAATATTGACACATTTCTAAGTTTGCATCCTTTTAGAAGGGTTCACATGTAAGATTTGCATGGGTTTGGAAAGGTGGAAAATGGCATATTTACGTGATTTTGAAAAGGTGCAAAATGCTGTATTTACACGTTTTTGAAAAGGTACAAAATGCAGCATTTACACGTTTTTGAAAAGGTACAAGATGCCGTATTTACACGTTTTTGAAAAGGTGCAAACTGCCGTATTTACACGTTTTTGAAAAGGTGCAAAATTCCCTTTTTACATTATTTGAAAAGATACAAAATGCCGTAATTACATGTTATTGAAAAGTGCAAAATGTTCTATTTAAAATTTTTTGAAAAGTTAGAAAATGTCCTAATTATATGCTTTTGAAAAGATGCAAAATGCGATTTACCTTTTCGATAAAAATGCCAATTGTTCAACATGCACGCTATAAATACTACCATACAAATGCTGTTAAACCGCATCTGAAATCCTTATCCGAACATGCATCAATTTGCTTCTTAAGTCACGTCACCGCTTACGGATCGTCTTGCCATGCCTCGAATTCTTAGGAACTAATAGTAGCGCATCGAAATCATGCGGCTAATCGTTATAGTTGTAGTTATCGTTATTTTCCTCATCGTTGGATTGTGGATTCCCACTAATAACGGCAGAATAAATTCTTTCCAGACAGAATCCTACAGATTTTTTTATCAGCAGGAACCGTGTAGCAGCAGCAGCAGCAGTTCAAACTTTTAGATTCAGATCAGAGATTCAGGGCCAAGGTCATCCTCATCGATCCCCAATGAAAATGTGGCGATGCGATGGGAGCTTCATTTTTCATTCTACTTGTAACGTCAGTCCGCCCGTAGTTAATAAGAGAATGAACCCAGTGAAGGGAACAATGGAAATTAGAGATGAAATTGAAGGAAATTATATAATGACGGAGTTTTAAAGGAAACACATTTTTTTTTCTTGAAATTAAGCACTCAATTTCTATCAGTGGAAATTTTTCCAGGAGATGCATAGAAAAGAAACGCCCTTTAGAAGTAATTTGGAGTTTTGAAAAGAGTTTTGTTGGAGGCATTTTTTTTTCTTCCTAGAACATCCATAATGGCAATGGATTATGCATTCAGTATTGAGTTATTGAGAAGAACTACCGCACAAAAGAGTATCAATTTCCAATGCAAGGAGCCGCGTGCCTGTCCTGAGAATGATTAATCTGATGATTGATAAGCCTACTTGTGACTTGTCTTCTTGACTTGCCTTGACGAGATGGCAAAAGCGTTCCGTAACTAAAATTGATTGAAAGGGTTCCCACAGGAAGAAATTTATACAGACAAGAAAATGTGGGGGGAAAAAAATCTTCATCAAGACTCTGCCTTTGACTGATTCTGGCTCTGTGGCCATGAGTCACTTATAATTTAGGCTGTAGAATATAAGTTGGGAAGTTGGGACCTCCCAAATATTATTATTCCTTGGGTTTTGAAAATATCTTCATTGAGTTGTGTTGTCTAATATAAAAAAAGAAAAACTAACAAAATCATATGATTTCATACTTTTTGGAAAAGTTGTAAGTGAATAAATATGTATTCGGAAACCATGGAAAGACAGTGATACAAAATTGTTTGTTTTTGAACAAAGTAACACTTTCATAAAGGTGTTACAGACAAGAGATTAACATTTGAAAAAGGTCAAAACTAGAAATAAACATTTTGAAAAACACTCAACACGAGTAAATAATATTTTCAGAAATGTCAAAACAAGAAATAACATTTGAAAAAAGGTCAAAACTAGAATTCAACATTTTGAAAAACAGTCAAAACTAGTACTAATACATTCAAAAAGGCGAAAACAAGAAATCAACATTTTCAATAAGCTTAAAACTTGAAATTATTGCTATTTTTAAAACGTTGGAAAACTAGATGTATGTATTACCGTTTTGAAAAGATTTAACCTTTTCTAAACGGTAATAGGTCCAGTTTTATAACTTTCTTAAGATGTGTTTTAACCTTTTTGGAAGTGCTAATTTCTAGTTTTGGGTGATTTTGAAAATGGTAATTTCTTGTTTTGACCTTTTTGAAAAAGTTAATTTGTACAATACACACTTTTGTAGAAAAGTATTTCCATAATTTCCCAGTTCTGAACAGGTAACCGGTCCGATGTTTTTGTGATAACACTTTTTCAAAATGCTGTTATTTCTTTTTACACTTTTTTGAATTGGTCATATCAAGGTTTGAGGCTTTTAAAACATGTCGGTATCACCGTACCACGCGTTTTGACCTTTTTCAAAACGTTAATGTAACAGTTTATACCTTTTTGAAACAACAGTACAATGTTCGAATGCTGTTTTTTTAGACCTGCTAATACACTTTTTGGGCGGTTTTGAAAAACTACTTTAATACATTAATACCCTTCTAGAAGGTAAATACTTAATTTTGCCATTTTGACAGATTGTCATATTTGCAATGCTCCATGTAATTACATGCCCACTATAATGCAATAATGCAATGCGTCTACTATTACTAGTATATGTACTTCAGTACATGTAACAATCTTTTATCTTTTCCAAAGTTACTTTGCTTTCCTATTCCTTATTTTAGTTTATTCCGGAAAATCGGTTGGTTAGGCTCAATTCTACACTGCACTGTTATTGGGCAGAAGATTGCTGATACAATTACTGTCCACATTTCCATATTCAATATTGCACTGCACTACCGGACACGCTGCACTGGATTGGAAGGTTCAAGTTACAGATCAGTATATGTCTTCAGTCTTCAGTGTTCACAGGCAGTACTGGGACGGAAGTAATTTTTCCAATTTATTAATATTATTTTGGGTCTAATGTTTCTCAAAGAAGCAATATGGCTACTACTACTGCTGCTAGCACTTGGATTTCATTCAAGTTAGCTAAATACATTAAGAACACAACGATTGATGATTCACTCGGACCGGTTCCGTAATCCGTAAACTGACACCTATTTCCTGAAATTATTAGTTTTTTAGCTCTCCTGCTGTTGCTACGCAACTGTTATAGAGACCCGTAGTAATGTCAAAAATTCTACAAATTATTAATGGTCATTTACATAGGTACATTTATTCCAGTTGGTGAATTTAAGACATTACCATTCGGACCTGAGAAACCATGGAATGAATGCTTTACAAGTAGTATGTGTATTCTACAAATCAACTTTTTTCAAAAACGTCAAAACTAGAAATTAACACTTTTAAAAAGGTCAAATCTAGAAACTGACATTTTAAAAAAGGTCAAAACTAGAAAATAACACTTTCAAAAAGGTCAAAACTAGAAACTAACACTTTCAAAAAGGTCAAAACTAGTAAATTACACTTTGAAAAAGGTCAAAACTACAACTTACTATTTTAAAAAAGGTCAAAACTAGTAAATTACACTTTCAAAATGGTCAAAACAAGAAATTATTATTTTCAAAAACACGCAAAGCATTTAACTAACACTTTCAAAAAGGTCAAAACTAGAAATTAGCACTTTCAAAAAGGTCAAAACACGAAATTAACACTTTTAAAAAGGTCAAAACAAGAAATAAACGTTTTGAAAAAGCGATGAAATTAGATGTGGTACCATTTCGAAAAGGTTAAATAACTTCATTGCAGCCAGCCAATGCAATGCAGAGTGATAGTTGCGGAAATTCCAACGGAGGTTTCGGTTTAAGTCGACAGTCAAAAGCATACATAAAATATGTATGAGCAATCCATTTGCATTTGTATGCACATTATTCTTCATAGCTGCATAGGTACATCGAAATGTGGAAAGCATTCCGTCGTTGCTTACTTACTTGAGCTGCCAAATAGCTCCAGGCCATTTGTAGGTACTTAATACAGTTGTAATCCATAATTTTGTGTACGTATGTACACAGTAAACATATCTGTGTGTATACTTATACCCAGCTATAGCACTGCAGATACAACATTAACCGAAACAATTCACTTTGCAATTAGCGTAATGGATTGTGTGGAAACATGGGTTAATTCCGTTTACACTAAACAGAGAAAGAGAGAGAGTTTGCATTGAAAAGGAGTTAAAAGCAACATAACATTACCACTGTGGTGTTTGAGTACTCAGTACTATGCTATGTAGCTAGTAGCTATAGCTATAGGGCTATATAGCTATAGCTATAAACACTGCAGGTAGGTAGGTAGGTAGGTACTTTGTATGGCTGGGGAATTAAGAGCTATCTCTGTGTACATTTTCCACCCGACCAAAGCAATTTCCGCGTCACGGATCTCCTATAATTGTCTTGTCATAACCTTAAGGCAAAGAAAGGAATTTCAACGAGATTTTCCGTCCACCATTATGACGTATTATACGTATATTAGTTACTATGGTAAATTGCAAATTGGGATGGCACTGTACTGACTATACTCACACGTCTGTTGGAGGGTGTACAGGATGGTAGGATGCCTATAGGTCTTGTACCACATGGGAGAAATAGAAACAGAAATAGAAATAGTGCCACAACTAATGGGCCCATCCGCCTAGCAATCTTCAGCTCGACACACATAGCACGGTGCTACTACCACTAATTTCAGATTTCAGATTTCAACCACAGCTTCAGCTACTCACTCACAATCACAATCAGTCCGTAATACAATTCTCTGGAAATGCCACACCGCACCGTAACAAATTCTGTGTAAATACATCTTACAAAATATTTATGGGTACAAGCCACAGGAAGAAAACCAGGATGGGGAGAAGCTGGGTACTATAGGTATTATAGCCATCACCGTATAGTGCCATGCCTATAGAAGCCTTGAAAATATGAAGTGATGCTAAGTACATTAGGAGGGAAAGCAGCTCTGAAAAAAGGCAAAAAAGATACATAATACTGCTGTAAAGGAAATGGAAAAGTTGTGAAACATAGTAGTAGCCTTTCCAAAAGATGCAAACATTGATTTAGTATTAGACTTTTTGAAATAGTGTCTAACAATAAGAGGAAATGGAACTTTCATTTAAAAAAATTTACAAACGTGGTACTAACTGGTTGCCTCAAAACGAGCAAAACTGGTTATTAACGTTTTTAAAAGGGGAAAACATTATAGCATGTTTGCACCTTCTAGAAAGGAGAAAACTACTACTGCTTCCCAACTGTCTCCCCCAGATTTACACGTTAAAAAAGTGGGAGAAGAGGCGCAATTACATTTTTTCAAAAAGGCCAAAACATGAAAATAACATTTTTAAAAGCTGCAATAAAACGGAATAACCATAAAAATTCCACAAATTATATTATTTTATAAAAGGCTAACTTGTTCAAAATGGACCAAACCCTTTAATTAAAATTTTTAAAAGGGGCTCAATATTACTACACTGTCTGAAAAAGACGTAGAATCGGATTTTACCATGCATTTGAAAATCTGTAAAACCTACATAATATTAGCCTTTTCAAAAAATACAAAAATACAAAAAGACTTTTTAAAAGGATACATATGCAAGGTACTTTCGCGTTTCGAAAAAGTCATTTCTATGGCGCCACGCCACACTAAACTGAAAAACCCATTTACCACTCACTGCACTATTAGCAGTGCTATAAGTATACGTATAGTACATACACAAGTACAGTGTTAATACGTAGGTATACATACGTCGGCATTATTTAGTCATTACAGCTTTATTATGAGATTGACATGGATGATGGAATTGAATTGCATATTGCTATGAATTCATAGCCTTCATTGCTTTATCGTTTTTCCCTATTTTTTTTTTTTGCTTTACGGCGCAAATTAATGGCAAATGGCAACCAAGACCATTCGTGTGGGTGGCTATACGTTGCCATACTACAGACAGACAGTAACAGTATTTTAGTCTATATTTTGTATTCTGTGCTCTGTTATTCTACTACTGTCGTTTTGTCATCTGTGGAAATTCCTAGTTTTCATATAAAACATTGAAATTATGTGAGTTTATTGCCAACTTGTCAACTGCCAGCCGGAGCCGGAGTCGGTAGCCTTGCCCATAGCCAAAGCAAACGAAGGAAGAAGCCAAGCCAAGCGAAGTAAATGTGTAATAGTATTATGTGCCTATCAGTAGTTGTAAGTAGCAGCTCTTCGTCTTTTTGTGTTGAATTTGAATCCATTGCAATGCAAGGGAAACGAATGCAGTGCTGTACTGACTAATGTGACCTTATCTTTGTAGCTGGTAGACGCTATGAACCTATCAGTTGGGATAGACAGCGTATATCCACGTAATGATCACTAATGTCATTTGAATGGGATTTCTCCCGATAAATAAGGGAATAAAAAAGAAAAGACAATATTCGATAAAAAATAATAAAACCCGACCTGTCATTTACATAAAAGGAAACCCAGAGTGTATCTTTTTGTCTATATAGGCATATCAAATGGGCCTAGTATTCTTATAGAGAAATTGTAACGGGCATTTTTCTACAGATATTATTTTTTGTTTTTCGTCTGTTGTTTGTTTATGGGTTATGGAATACGTTTATTTTGTTTTTCTTCTCCTTATTATTTCCATCTTTCGATGCCGTGTGGAGTGCAGTTATAAATGTGACTTGGAAATGTAGAGAGTACTTGAATTATTAGAGCTGTTGATTCGATAGAGAAGACCTTCCTACTGTTTTTTATTTTTATTTTCTCTTTCCCTTTCATTTTTACCCAACCGGCTAGAGTTACTCTTTATTGCAGAGTTGGATTTGGATTTGAATTTGGATCTGATGAGATCCGCCTTCATCATCCAGGCATAACCTCTTATTATTGTGCATGGAAATAAAATTTAGAAATAGAATAGAATTCAGAATCAAAGGAAGTGGGGGAAAACCTTGTTATTTTATTTTTGCATACTCTTCTTTTATCAGTACTACTGTGTGTGTGTTCTATACTGTTACTATTTATAATAAATTACAATGGTATGAACATGGGGAGAAACCTCAGGTTAGTAGTACCTAGTTTGTGTCTAACTAGTAAGACGGTATGGATTTTTCTTTAGTTCTTTCCATCAGTATGCCGTGTCAATTTGTGTCAAAAACGACTTTTTGAAAACCTTTTGGGGAATTGTTGTAAAACGCTTTTCAAAAAGGCTGTTAGTTTTCACAAAAATATCAATTTTCAGAAGCTGCATCTGGAGTCTGAGCTGGAGCTGCATCTTTTTTTGAAAATTTCATTTCTGAGAATCCTCTTTTCTAAAACGTCTGTGTCCATAAACCCGCCACTTCTTCTTTTTCCAAAAGTTAGTTTTTAGAAAACCGTTGTATTTTGTGAAGCTCCAGTTTGTAAAAGCACTTTTACAAAATGTAATCTCAAAAGATACACTTTTCCAAAACACACTGTAACTGTAAAAGTCACTTTTCTCGAAAGCTAAAACTAAATTTCAAAAACACCGCCTTTTCTAAAGGAACACACATTGATAAAAAAATGGGTGCTTTCAAAAATAGCTTCTTTTGAAAACCCTGGTTAACCTGAATTCTGTCCAATAATTCTACTAGAATCAGGATTAGTATCGATTGTACTGAGAGAACAATCCAAGCCAGAAGGTATACCTAACTATTTGAGCTTGAAGGTGACTAATCGGAGATTTTCGGTGTCTATCTATTAATGCTAGTGATAGTAGCATTCGTCTTTCCGTCTGTCGATACATATAGATACATCCTGGCTTCTGTCTATGGCTATAGCTCTCGCTATATGGTTGTGACGGGTGCAGTGTTGGCTGGTCCGTCATGGGCCGCCACATCCTTCTGTCCTGTGTGATAGGAGCTCCAAAGTGAAAGCGACTTGACGATTGCCTGTCTGTCTGTCTGTCCGTCCGTCCGTCCGTCCGTCTGTCTGTCTGTCTGTCTGTCTGTCTAAATAGGAATGTAGCACATATGTACATACATTCGGAGCTGTCTCTCTCATTTTCTCAAACTCTGTATCGATTAGTTTAGTTTCATTTCCATGGACTGACTCGTGACTAGTGAGGAGGCCTCCTCAGAGTGACAGTAGTGGCAACGCCAAGTAATACTTACGAAAAGCAGAAACCAAAGAGCCCAAGAAACTCGGTGGGACTCTACCGTATGAAGTATCCGGGAAGTATGACGTTTATGAAACCTGTGTACCCACCACGAAAGGAACCAGCAACGAAGAAAGGAAATCAAATGTGGGACAGAAGGAATGCCCTGGCACCCTCTGTACTATGTATGTACATACATATAATATGTACCCATACAATGCAATGCAATGGATGGACACGTGTACGTCCATGTTCTGTCTTGAGAATGTAAAAGTCATTTTAATTACAACCTGGTAGCTGGTAGTTGGTAGTAGTTGTTAATGTTAATTTCACTTAAGTAACGAGAGCCCTCCTTTCCAACATTCCCTCAGTTAGAAATTTAAATAAATAACTAGCGAAAAGTGCCATGTACCTAGGAACTACCTATGTATGTACATATGTAGGTATGTAGGTACCTACATAGGTGGATTGGGACTTTCCTTTCAAATCAATGAATTGACTGGATTGGTTGCTGTTGTCGTTGTTGTATCTCTAAATGTGTAATAAACCAGGAAAAAGCACTTTGTTTTCTTGAATGTTGCAGGGCTGTGGGTGTGTGTGTGTGTGTGTGCCTTCATTTATCTATAGCCATTAGTCATTAAATCCTTTCATTGCCACATAAAAGAAAGGTAGTATATCTGTAATTACTAATGTCCAGCAATAATGAATATATTGATACATAATAAAAAGTTTATTTTCCCCTTTCGAGGGTAATTCCGCTGGCACTAGCCGCCCTTTCTGATCAATTATTTTTTCCTTTACTGTCCCGTTCTGTCACGTGGTCACGTGGAGCCCAGGGATAGTTTACTTTACTGCTGCAAACAATTAGCATTATTTTAGAGAAAAATTAGGAGTACAACTTTATAAACGAACGTAGATACTTTTTATTTAATAATATATAATTTTATGATTTACGCTTATTTAAATTCATTTAGGTATTTTCGAATTTATAGACAATTTAGAGTGGGGCTTTGGTAAGTTTAGTTAAGACTTTGAAAGAGCCATGTAAAATTACATGTGGGGAATCAGCTCAAATTGGTATTTCATTCATTTTTGGAGAACTTGCTTCATTTCTGTCTGGTCTTTGGGTGTATTCATGAATGTACTTACAGATGTGTAATCTTTCTGTATGTAGTAATATGACGGTTTGTAAGGCGGTTTGTAGTTAGGTATGTAGGTACTTGCTCGCTAGCTGAAGCGCAAGCTACTTTCATGAACAAGGAAATGACGAATAAAAAATGGGTTCTATAGATTCATCTTTTGAAATGAAATCGTTATCTTTTAATGGCTTACTATGCTAAATGAGGCTCATCCTTACCTAGAACTAAATTCATACATGTAAGTATACCTATAGATTGGTCTTTCTAAAGGCAACATAGTTATACAGTGATAACACATGGGGATCTCTCACTTATTACGACCTCAATTAACATTTTAGTTTGGAGATCTAAAAGCCTTGGTTTCCCTGAATTAGCTTTACAGATGTATGTGCAAACAAAGGTTTTTACACTTTTTGTCGTTTTTTAAGATGCAAATATCGTCGTTTTTGAATTTTCTTCGACTTACTGTCTCGTCTAAAAACATTCAGACCATACTTTGTACTTTTTAGAAAGTGCGAATTTCTCGCTTAGACGTGTTTTGAAACGTTAATTTCTTACTTTGGCATTTTTTGAAACGGTTAATGTTATGTTTTAACACTTTTTGAAGACATTTTTTAAATGTGTATACCTTTTAAGTACGGTAGTTTTACGTTTCGACCCTTTTTGAAAAGTTGATTTCATGTACTTTGACGTATTTTGGAAAGGCTAGTAGCTCGTTTTGCACTTTTTGAAAACATTAATTTAATGTTTTTACTTTTTGATTGGATTAAAATCACGTTTTAGCATTTTTTGAAATGTCCCTTTCTGTTTAAAGTTTTCCCAAGTATGTACATACCAAACTGTGAAGTTTTTGAAACGTATTGAAAGCTTGAACCTTTTTTACAGACTAGCCTTTCATATTTGCTGAGGTCCTCCTCCAGTACCAGGTATGATACATATATATATGTATAGACTATAGGCTACTATGTATGTATAGTAGTCTATAGTACACGCATTTAGCGTAAAATTTGAATCGTGTGCACTGAGTTCTGCCTTCTATTATTATAAAATCGAATTCCACATTTACACAGATAATAGAATCCTTTCATTTTTAGTTCTAGCCTCAACTTAAACTTGAGCCTCTCCCAACTGAGCCATTCCGACTTCCCTCTCTCTCTCTCTTCACCCACCACCACCACTATACGAAACGAAGCCAATGAATTTTAATTGAACTCGTTAAAAATTTGTGCAAACGTAATCAATTCATAAAAACTCATTATGCAATCTACATAATATTATTGTGGAGCCCTACTTTTAATCTTTTGTGTGTAACAGTATGTAGAACAGAGGAAAACCACCGCATCGACTCGGCGGGGGTACCCGACGGAAATGTAAGAAATTAGGTTCCATCTTTTATGACTGGCGCTTGGCAGAACTCCTGCTATAGTTCTGCATCTTTATTTTGAAACTAACCTTAAAATTACATTTTTATGCCATGGACCGCGTATTGCAAAGTGCACCATCAGCTGATTTTGATACCGTAATTAATTGCATGCAAGTGCAAGTTGGGCTTGAAGATGCCTAAAAATGCACCGTCAAAGAAGAAATTCAGTCTGTGATTGTGAATTGCAAAAGGAACGAGGAAGAAATATTACTTTTCCACGTGCGCTACACATAAATTGTGAATAATCGCATCTTTGTTTCAGGGGCCTTGCAATTACTACGTCATAGTTTGTGATTGCTATGAACTTTGAAGCCCTTCCAAAAATGAAAATCATGTAGCAATCTCTAGTCTATTCTAAAAGGCTTAATTAGGCTTATTTTTGAATCTGGATCTGGGTCTACATAGAAGTGAAGACTTATGAACAAAGGTTTGCTTTATTCTGTACTGGGATGGGACCGGTACCGGTACCGGTACTGGGACCGGCTACCCAGCGCCAGTGCCAACCAACCACACATAAAACATAGCAAGAGATAGGCACAGCTTTGCAACACCCCAATTATAGGCATAGCAAGTCAAGTATGTATGTACAGGCAGTGTCTGCATGTGGTGCGGTTCAGTGTAAAGTGTAAACTGCATCATCAATTTCAATTTTTGACTGCAGTTTTAAATGTAAGTACCTACGCCATGGCATCGTTATAGTAGTTCTGCATAACAAAAGCATATAAGTTGAGGGAAGATTTTTTTTATTTGATGTGTATCTTAGTGCGGGATTGTATATGCGGTACATACATGTACGAGTTCCTACGTACCTAGGTGCATGTCTATGTAGATTGAAGATTGAGTCAGAAATGGAAATTGAGCCTCCCTGGCATAGCCAAATGGGAAAAACAGAGAGAAGTCTCACAGTTTTATTTTAACCTGGAGCTATTTTCTTGGTTTCTTGGTTTCTTGGTTCTCTTGAGTTGGTTGGTGGGAATCCTGAATTGCATGCTATGAACTCCCACACGCCTTCTCATCTAATTGAATAAAAAGGAAAAATCTGGGATAATGTTTTTCCTTCTACAATCACTTTATACTAAATAGACATAGAATAGTAGGAGTCTCTACATGTATACTATCGTTATTGAAAAAGCTATGTCCTATAGACAGGGAAATACTGAATACTCTTTGAAAGCAGGTGGGAGCCAAACAAATGTGACCTCGCCTAACTGTAGAAGTGAAATAGTGGATTGAAAATGTCGACATGTCTTTTTTTTTAACTTTTTAAAAATTTACAATTGGATTTTTGTTATTTTTCAAAAAGTATAATATCTTGTTTTACAACTTTCTAAATTTTTTTATATCACCTTTGGAGCTTTCTAAAAAGTGTAATACATATGTACACATCATCTATGGCCCTATCTTAAACTATTTAAAGAGTTCTGTTCTGTATGTAAAAAGCAAATTTGAAGTTTTGCTCTTTCTTAAACATGCAAATTGAAGTTCTGATTCTGACGTTTTTAACCTATTCGGAACGGTGACGGTGTTGTTTAGTGGTTTTTTACAACATATAAACATTTTCAAAAAAAGCGAAAAACATTTTCAACATTTAAAGACGATAGAAAGTAGGAATTGACACTTCCAAAATGTCAAAACTAGAATTCAATATTTTCAAAAAGATCGAAACTAGAATTCAACATTTTCAAAAAGATCGAACCTAGAAATTGACACTTTCAAAAAGGTGTAAAACTAGAAATTACCACTTTTAAAAAGGTGTAAAACTAGAAATCATCGTTTTCAAAAAGGTGTAAAAATTAGATATATAGCTGTTTCGAAAAGGTTAAAAAACGACTCAATATCTACACAAATTGTATGACGTCATTTATGGATGGCCCTAAACTCCAAATCCGTTTTGGTCCACAGTCTAAAGTTCATCTAAGTACACTAAACAAGATGGGCACAAGCCTCGTCTTCCTGCCTTTTCTTTTACCTCCTTTCATTCTTTGGTTACATAAAAGTTTTAAGTTGGTTTTTGGTTTTCATCTTTTCACATGCAGTTTGCGTATGTACATAACGTGGTGGCTTTCGTAGTATTTTTGTAGTTTTGGTTTCTTTTAAATTGCATAGATGTAATACTTGAGACTCCATCCCTTTCACTTCTTCTCTTCTCTCATCCGATAAATGTTTTTTTTTCATAATAATGCGAGAGCACTAGACGCGAAGTAACTACCTGACTATGTATGTGTATACTAATGCCTCCGTACTCTCTGTGTACAGCGCCAGGTTATTATTATCCTGAATTCTGAGTTACTTTCTCCTTCGCCTTCGGTCGGCCTTTCCTTTGACTCCCCCCACATCCCCACTTCCCCGAACGACAGTCCAAGATGATTTTATTAAGCTTCCCATTACGACCAAATATTTTATTATGGTATTTATATACGGACGACAGCTAGAAGGCTTTCTCTAGAAGCTGAAGGAGCTGCGTACCATCTGCGCTATTTCATTATAGCTATTGCATTTGTCCTGTCGCTACTTTTGGAGAAATAGGATGAAGGCACTGAAGCGGACGTGGCATCCTTTCTGCTGTGAACGTTGAAGGAGCAAAATAGGTGAACATATAATAGAAACTATAGATATAAAAATAAGTAAAGGGAAAGTGCTATAGCCGTGAATTGGATTCTTCCATTTCCCGACTAAGCCAGTTTACCTCTAATGTAACTAATTGTAACAACTGCGAATCCTTGAGATTTAATTGCTTCATTCATAAGTTGTGATTTAAAATATGTATGGCTTGGAATAGTACAGTGCATTGCAATGTAATAGCGCAACATGCATACATACGTGTGTTAGTAGAGCTATTTTTATCCGTGCTTACCTATAACAGTACTCTACTAATGAAGTCAGTCCTTTAACCTATTCTCAACTGGGAAACTACGGAAAGAATGCCTTAGAAAAGTGCCTTTTTCTAGAAATTGACTTTTTTAAAACGATCAAAACTAGAAATAACATTTTCAAAAGCAGTCAAAATCAGGAAGTAAGACTTTCCAAGAGGTCAAAATTAGAAATGAACATTTTCAACAAGTTCAAAAAAAATTAACACTTTCAAAACGATGCAAAACAATAATTTAACACTTTTAAAAAGGTAAAAACAATAAATCAACACTTTCAAAAATGTTAAAACAAGAAATAGAGATTTTGAAAAAGGTTAAAACAAGAAATAAACATTTTTAAAAAGGTCAAACCAAGAAATTAACACTTTCAAAAAGATGCAAAACTAGAAATAGTACCGTTTCGAAAAGGTTAAGCTTGGCAGATGGTATTTGTGAGCTAGAAGACGGAAATACAATAAAATCTTGTCTTTTCAAAATGCATACTCAACTCAATTGCATTTCATTCATAACTTCTTGTCATTACTCACCCTTCAACCTACAAAAGAAGCAATGTATCTACAGTACTATTTTAAAAAAAACGAATTGCACTGTACTCTGTACAACATTCTTTTTGTAGTTTTGAGAAAAATAATAATTTTTGCTACTCCAGTTAGCCCCTAATGGTACAGCGGCCCATGCTTATAAGCTTATGAAGTGAACTTGAGACGTCGTCGAAGGCTGTAGAGAATATTAAGATAGTTAAATGCGATAGGGTAGCTTTGACATACATTCTATGCTATCTCAGTTGTAATTTAATTCCGTTCGTTGTATGTGTGATGCAATCAGACATACTACGTTCATGTTACCAATACCAAAACAATGTGCTAAGGAACCCCAAGGAAAAACCAAGGCCCAGCAAGGCCATGGCGTGCATGCCAGTCAGACGGTAGCCAAAGGTAGTCGAAACATTGGAAGTAATACTAAACAGTCATTACAAGCTATACTCTCGTATAACTGCTTCCCAAGTAATCGTTTACTTATAAATGCCTGGTACTTGAGTCCATCTATACTGCTGCCACTACTATGATGTAACACACTGCATGGCACTGGCTCACTGGGTCAGCCACAAAGCCTCAAATGCTTTCTCCTTCCGTAAATCAACCAGCCATCACATTCGGCTTGGTTTTGTGAAACTACCCAATTTTTTGATCCCTTGTTGGTACATATATGAGCAGTTAGTTAGTTAGCTGCCCTTGCCACTCTGATTCCAGGAAAAATCAATTCTTGAGCGAATGAAGGAAGTACCTTGTATGTGTTGCTATAGCGTCATACACAAAAATGCATACAAAATTTTAAAATTGTAGATTGTACTTTCCCCAACTGTGGCCTTTAGCACTGCACTGGAGCACCTTATAATGTAATAAATGTCAAAGGCATTTTTATTATTACCTAATTGTATTAGTAGGACATTTTTCCCTTTTTACTGTTGTTCATATTTGATCACAGATGAGACTGATGTGATGATGATGATGATGATGATGATGGGAAGGGAAAGCCTTCTGGCTTCTGGTTGTGTCCTGGCTGTTTGTGTGTTGACAGGAATAATTATAGCATGTGCAGAGAATGTGATTTGATTTGGTGAGAGGAAAGGAGGGGAAGAGATGGTGCTGGTAGCTATGGTAATGATTTGATCAAATTAAAACCAACTGACTTTTCGTATTCAATTTTTTTTTCCGGCTATGTTTTTTTCCCTCAACGTTTCTGTGCTCACTCACCTCTCCTTTCATCCTATTAACGTTCACGCTCTACTTTTTCTACTCTTTCCCTATGCTACGCTCTCCTAATATTTCTAAAAAAACTTCATTTTTGCATCAGCTTTCATTATTCCCATTTCCCTTTCCTATCCTCTAAAACCCATCCCCAGCCACGCTATACGCTATAGTCCAATCGAATCAAATTCAAGATGCATCAAAATCAAAATCTGGCTTTCACTCTCCTTTCCCCAACATATGAGCATGCTCAACCGCCCATCATTATTACGTATATTAGATGGTGGCTTTCTTCTTCCTTTCTCTGCCGGTGAAGATGCGTCGGTAGGACGGGAGGACGGAGGCAGAAAGAAATTACAAAGTAGGGGAATAGTGTTGAGACTACCAAGTCAAGGCGAAGGGAAAGTCGACATAGAAATTACTTGCATTACTAACGCAAGGGAAACGTCCCAAGTACATTAAGAGAACTTAATTTTCTAGGTTCTTAGGTTTTTTTTTCTTCTCTTCTACCTTTTTTCTAGTTCTTCTTTCCAGAATTCAGTGTTCACCTTCTACAGTGCAGTGGTAGCTGGCCTTCGTGGAAGTTTATCGAAGGGAAAGACAAACCTCAGAAAAGCTTTTTGAGGCTTTTAGTATATATGATATGTATTAAGTAAAAGCTCTTCATTCATTACATTCCTTTCATTTCGTGGATTATATATACATACAATTAAAGCCCGTCTTTCTGAAGGCAGACACATTTATTGGGTAAAGTCTATTTTAGACTTACTTCTTGGCTTACCAATAGGAGAGCGTTTTAATTGTGACGGCGTATTGGTAAAAGTGCTGGAGGTAATACTGCGCCTTTACTGTTTTTCTGTTTTTTTTTAAATTGTGTAAATTCCTGTTTTTACACTGTTTGAAAGTGTTAGTTTAAGCGTTTGTGGGATTTCAAAAGTAAATTTCATGTGTTGACTTGTTTGAAAGCTTCAATTTTATGTTTTGACACTTTCTGGAACAGTTAATTTGGTGTTTCAAGGTTTTCTGAAGACCTTATAATTTATGTTTGGCTTGTTTGGAAAAGCAAATTTTGTGTTTTGAAGCTTTTGGAAGCGCTATTATCACTTTATGTACTCTCCAAAAGCGCTGCTTTCATATTTTGAGCCTTTTTAGAAGTCAATTTCGTGTTTTGACTCATTTTGTAAAAGTTAATTATGGCGTTTTAATACTTTTTAAAGGGAGTAATTTCATGTTATGCACCTTTTGAAAAGTCAATTTTACGTATTGTCGGTGCTTTCAAAAACGCTAAAATCAGGTTTTAAACTTTCTGAAAAAAGCGGTTTAACGTTTTTTTGGGACCTTTGAAGATGAATAATGCCTGCTTTCACTTTTCGAAAGCGTTAATGTTAATCTTTAATGCTTTTTAAAATGTAATGATCACATTTGGAGTTTGCTCAAAGGTTTTTCTTGCCAATTTTAAAAGCTGTTGCAAAACTCACACAATGTGACGTAATATTTTGGAAGCTCTTTAGGCCAATAAAACATGCATAAATGCATACCAATACACAGGAGCAGTTACGTATACTTTAAAGCCACTACTAGTGAACTGCAGATTGCTTTCATAAGAAACTGGATCAGAATCTGATGCATAGTTGATCAAGGACAGTGAAAGTAAAATCTAAAAAAAACTTAATTCACCAGGAATTTTCTCAATGCGTCAAAGTAATTCATTGGAATATTTTGCTGCATATGAATTCCCTTGTGGGAATTATTTATGAATCGAAACATAAGTCACCAGTAATTACATGTATGTAAATGGCTACAAAATGTATAGACGTCTTTCTATTAAAAAGTAAGCCCTTCTTTAATTCCACACTAATCTGTCCTATGTACATCAGTAGCAGTTCAGTATTCAATTTCTAATGGATTTTGAAATCCTATCTATGTACGTAGCTGGCGAAGCCCAGTGGACTTTTACTATGTATGTATAGGACCTGGGTTAACTCGCATTACCTTGACGAGGATTATTCTGTTATAAATTAAAGAGTGTTAGTTGCTATGGTTCTCCATTTCCCTTGAGAATGAGCGCCAGGCATCCCCTGCATTTTCATTTGCATCAAAAGTCAACATTTCAATTATAATTTGCATTTGAATAGCCATTGCTACACGACTAGTTTGCCGGAATTTGGATGGTGAAAGTTTAAAAGGAGTACATTATAGAGAAGCAATTATTATCATGCACACCACTGCATTGTAAAACTCCCGGTATTGCTGTGAATTATGTTCTCGTATGTAAATTAATATGTTTAGGTATGCTACTTTCCCTTGAAATCCTAATAATTTTAATATTTTAGTAATTTTCACAATCAATTTGAATGTTAACGATGAAGTTCCTTCCGCATCAAAACCGGCGAAAAGATGAAACATATGCATAGAGAGCAACAGATAGAGACGTACTACAATCCGAGCATAAGTTTACTTTCCCCTGAGTAAACAATACGTATCGTCGGCGAAGAAGTATTCCGAAATCAGTCAATAAATTAATTTAATTTTGATGCCTTAGTTTTTTAACATGTATGATCACAAATAAATGTGATTCTAATACCTTTTGAAAAAATGAAATAATAGTTTGGTTTTGAAAAGTGTAAATAGCAGTTTAACTGTTTTGAATCTGCACATGCTATTTGACCCTGTTTCAAAAAGTGTACATTTTACGTTACTTTCACATGTTGTAAATATGACTTGTATGTATTTTAAGTGGAAATTTCCCTTTTAAGCATTTTTAAACCACAAAAATAACTTTCACTTACACGTTCATTGTTGGGACTGGCGTAGCAATAGTGCTTTCACCCGGGAATCGAACTTACCCCACAACCCTTCATCACCCACGATCTGTACAAATCTACTTATTATTATGTTTACTAGCATAGCGAGATTCTAAAGTGAAAGTTTACCTATAAGGATGCTTCCGTCATTGAGAGAAAGGACGCTGAGCTATGGACTAGTGCCAGCGTACTTGCCCATAGCTCCAACACACTATAATAAATTTAGAGTGCATGAGAGTGAAAGTGCACTGTAGTAGCACACAAAAGCCAGTTATTCAAGAAACATCTTTAAAAACAAAATACACATAGCGTACAAACTTTGTTGTACTACAAAACAACAAACCTTTCTGCCATCAAAACAAAAACAAATATTATACAAAAACAAAAACAAACACAATCGGCAATGGAGGAAATCCATACTGATGCATATGTTTCTATAATGATTACACAATGAAGCTAATCAACGACGTTTTATTCCATCATGGACTCTCAACTGGCTATCTGCTCCCCTCCCTTTATGACACAGGAAAAAGTTTGATGACGAGAAGATAAAGAACATTTATGCGCGGGTGCAGGCCTAGGGAGGCCAACAGGAAAGATTGTAGCTTAGTATAGAGGCACATACATACCAGATACACATTTATATGTATAAAACTACCTACCACTGCTTCATCGTATTATGCATACTTGAATTACTAACTGATACGGATATCTCATCGGTGCTTTCTACATGAAACTCCCAGTAGTAGGTAGTGGCAGGTATTCGCTGAGAAATGGAAATAAATACGACGCTTAAATTGTTTATGCTTCTTTCACTTGTCTATACTGTATGAGCATATCAGTATATATGTATGTATAGTATGGCAAGGAAACTAGTGGCAGTACCTTCATCTATAATAGATGCATAAGCAGTATAATTACGGCGGTGAAGTACCTACCTAACCACCTACCCAATAATGGACTACCTACCTAGCCATGTACCTACCTATGTACGCAGCAATGTAAGGTTAGACGGAAAGGAAAGTAAAGTCTGTCTGTCTGTCTCGTTGGAAGTGAGTGAAAAAGTCTGCGTGTAGGTAAACTAGCCTCATGTATTTTATGTAATATTGTACAGCAGAATAGTTAATATTGCTACTGGAGAAAGGTACCTTTCACTCTTTCACTCTGTTACTGGCTTTGAGCCCCCTGTCATGGAATACAAGGGAATATTATACTATGTAGACGTACAGTAGAGACACTACACACACACACACAAGGAAAAATACTCGTAAGCTTCACAGATATAAGGAAATTGGAGTAAAAGTCCAAGTCCAAGATAGAGGAATACACATAAAGTCGAGAAAATGCAATTATTTCTGAATGAGCCTTGTGGTGGAGGTGATGGTGGTGGCGGTGGTGGTGGGCTTCCAGTTCCAGGTTTAGTGAGAGACAGTGAGATAGAAAATGCCTCATAAAGTTATTATTGATTTCTGGTCGATTCCCTTGAGACACAAACATTATACCCACTACACCAGTATCATCAGTACAACCATACTCACTACAGTACAAGATATACCCCTGTACAAAAGGGAAATACACTACAAGCCTCCCAAAAGTAGCAAAGCCAAACAGAAAAGAGAACTATAACCTCATACTAATACTATACTACAGGGACATTAACATCCTTCAATGACTTACTTGTTAATGTTTCCTCAATGCATGGGGGCGGGCCACACACAGAAGCGCCATAGAATACAAAATATATTAGGAAGTTTAGTCTGCTTAAATTTTCAAAATTATTAGTGGCTTTCGAAATACTGCGGTACACATTCGACGGGTTATGGGTTACATAATAGGCAATTTATTATTCGACTTATTGCGTATTGAAATGACGTAACTTGTGTAGGAGACTGCACGAGTACATGCAATGCTTCAATGAAAAAACGATTATATAAGCATGTAAGTTTCTCTGTATAAAATACCTATTCATCTTTTGAAAAGACTATATAGTACAAATGGAAGGGAAAATAGCATTTCAAAATTTCACTGCCAGTCCCCACGTTTCTGTACACAATTCAAAATTTTTGAGTTCTCTCGAAAGGAATGCATAGAAATTGTTCGTTGGAGTGAAAGTGAGCAAGTTGGATTTGAAATTTGAAAACTTTCCCGGCCATTAGATCCATTAAAGGCAGACCCAAAAGTATGTACTCACGAAGAAAGTATGTAAATGTAGCAGACTGTGTATACCTGTAGATAAATGCAATATAGGAAAGATATATTGTGCGATTATTTAAAATTCATGACGTCCAGTTCCTTCCCGTTCCTTTCCTGTGCCGCACACACTGTCTGTCTACGTACGTAGCCCACCCATGTACATAAAAAAACAAAATATATAAAATATGCATAAGGTCACAAGAAACACACACAACAGAATTTAGAATGACTGTGGCAAAGGCTCTGCCATCCTCTTTAAAATCCTAGCAGCTTCTGAATTCTGATAAATAATAAAAGAAATTCGAGAGCCATTCGCTATGCTATGCTGGCATAAAGAGTCAAATGTACAGAGAAACTTTAAAAATATCACTAAAAACTTTCCCTTCTATTTTGAGTGTCTCATAAATCTAGCCGGCGCTTCAACATCTGCAAACCCTTTGGCTTTTCCCAACACAATTTCATGTCAGACCAGGGCATGGCATGGGTTGGACAGTAGTAGTTGCATTGTGTGGAGGGGAGATAGGTACTGAGAGCTATATATTTTAATGTAATATATCTCGTCGGCACTACGCATTCATTGGCTCTGGCCGTATACAAGTCGTAAAAAAGTGTTTTCATTTAATACGGTGGTGCTAGCTGGGGAGGGCAATTTTTAGCTAATAAAATATAAAACAAGATTGGCATCGTGTCTGTAAGTCTAGGTGTTTAGGGTCCCACTTAAAATTTACATTCGCCTGTAAAAGCACTGTTTTCCTTTAAAGAGCCATTTATTAGGGATTTACTGGGTAGTGTAACCTTAGCGTCGCGTACCTAAGGTGCAAATTTCCTTGTTCCAGTACATTTTCAAAACTGCCGTTATGGGGGTTATGAAAATTATAAATGGATTAAAAGCAAAATGTACATGGTGTGTTGTAATTTTGTAAAATAACATTCGCAACGGGAAAACCATGAAGTTGTTAACTGTTTATATCTACTACAATTTAACAATTTCAAAAGATGTAGTATTACAGCTTAATATTTTCGAAATGGTGTCAAACTAGAAATGAGCACTTTCAAAAAGGTCAAAGCTAGAAACCAACGCTTTCGAAAAGGTGTCAAACTAGAAGTTAGCACTTTCAAAAAGGTCAAAACTAGAAACCAACACTTTCGAAAAGGTGTCAAACTAGAAGGTAGCACTTTCAAAAAGGTCAAAACTAGAAATCAATACTTTCGAAAAGATCCTAAACTAGATACATGTATATTGCTGTTTCAAAATGGTTAAATGGCCCGTTTCAATTTAAAAACGAAAGCAATTTCAAAGAGATTAATACTATTTTTAAAAACACTAAGGTCAGATGGCATCTGTTTTTTTAAAAAGAAGCCTAATATGACAATCTGCAATAATAGAACCACAAGGCAAGAAACTCTAGCTAAAATATCCCATCGCATCGTAATCAAGTCATATATTCCCATAAATAATGTAAACGAGTTATACAAATGGCTTTCCCGTTACAATAAGAAATGAGATGGGAAAATAAGGATTTTGTGAACAGGAATTTATGCAAATCAAGAAAGGAGGGAGAGTGTAATGATAGACCATTTGCCATTTCATCTTTATAAACAAAGATTACCAAGAATAGAACTTGGACGAGAGACCCTTGAGTCAGGAAGACTTCCAGTTTTCTTAGAATTAGAAAATTACAGTCATTGGAGAGAGCAGGTGGCATTACATGGCGGACTGTGCATATGGCATGTAAATTGATATAGAATTATAGACTATGACCCTGTTTATGTGTGTATATAGTAGAGTATATACACATCTCATGCGAGTGTGAGTGTAATTTTGATATACGGAATGCAATGCCAATGTGAATGAGGGAAGGACCTGCGTAGTGCTCCATCAAAATAAGTGGATGGCAAACAAAATGTACAAGAAAATGAGTTTCAAAGTCAGGCCAAAGCCAAAGCCTCAGCAGAATGCAATGTTAGACGAAGTCACGTTAAAAAGTCATCATAAACACACACGTTCTACTTTTCTTGGGAAGTTAAAGCCGATAATACGCCAGAAGGAAATTCCTCGTCAATTACGTCTTCATAATCATAACACATTACGGTGTACAGTGCAGTAACAGAGCCTGGTTTTCCTTTTCATTTTTGTATTCTCTCTGCGTTACCGCTACATTAGCGACCCACCGACCGACCGCTCCTGCCTGTCTGGCCACAGGCATATATAATTGGGTATAGTCAGTTATAATGTATAAGCGGAGTGAGTATATACTTCCCTTGCATCCAGCAGTAACAGTGGTACCTTTCTCTTACCACTCTTACACATACACCGCTTACCCTTCGACTATGCCTAAATGATGGAAAAGATAGAGTACAGGGGGCTCCTAATTCATTACTTCTTCGAAGAGCTTTTTGGGGAATTCTAAAGTCACGTTTTGCTTGGTTTATACATACATAAAACTGGCAAGTGTCTCCAGTTTTAAAACGCACTTTTATAATTTGTTTTACATTTTTAAAAGGCAGTTAATTGACGCGTTCTTGCCGCTCTTTAAAAAGGAAACAAACCTTTTTTGCCAAGTATTTTTAACTGAAACGTGTTACCTTTTTTGAAAACGCAAATATCGCTTTTTCCCTTTTTTAAAAGCGCAAATATCGTCGTTTAACTTTTTTTTAAACACAAATATAGTGTTATTGTTTTTTTGTAAATGCAAAAATCGCGTTTTTGCTTTTTTGAAAACGCAAATATCTCGTTTTGCCTTGTTTGAAAATGCACATATCGCGTTTTCCCTTTTTTTAAAACGCAAATTTTTGCGGCTTGCGTTTTTTGGAAATGCGAATATCGCGTTTAACGGCTCAAAAACGTTTAATAATTGTAGTATGCCCATTTTAAAAGGTACATTTTACGTTAAGAATTTTTACAAGCGTTTAAATGTATAGAGTTCTGCGCTTTTAAAAAGGTGACTACCTTGCTTTGCCTTTATTAAATGGCTTTTTTTGAAAAGGGTTTGTTTAGTAAAATATAAAGAAAATTTAGCCTACCTGTCAAGGCTCATTTCATAATATTTGCAAGGCCCCGAACTATATTACGAAGAGTTATTAGCTCTCAGGTTACATGATACACATAGTAAGTTTAGTTGATGTTTCTCCTTTGTATCTGGCCTAACATCTACATACGTATTCTGTGTACACACGGAGGAAATATTATTATCTATTATGGGCACATATCACACGGACGGGTGTGTTCACACATTCATGGATTCATGCGTGTTTTTTTCTGTCCGTCCAACTTTTCTTTCCCGGCCATTTGTAACCATTCTACTAGTGAGCTAAAAAGGACGCCAATGAGCTCACTAGTCCGCTCAGGTTATTTTATCAGAGCAACTCTGCATATTATAATATACTCGTATCTTCACCTATTTTCACGTACGTGTGTTGAACCAACACACTCAGGTACGCGTGCTTACAGAACTATATGCACTACAATTACTGGAGCATGCCGTATAATTATATGAGTGAAGGATTCCCTCTGCAGATATAAGTCTCCTTCTTCCCTAACTCGTTACAGTAATGGGCATAGCTACTTCCATTTAAGTATCTTTAGAATTAGAGGATGTCCGATAAATTATTCACTTATGTTCTTTCAATGGGATTCTATGGACCTACGTAAGGTACATACGCATATATATGTGTACGTGTATGCGTTGTTTCAAAAAAATAGTCGAAACTTCCCGTTCAAATTCGAAAGAGTATAAAAAAAGTGCCGCTTGCCACTCGCACTTCAACTCCAGCTCCAGTGAACAGCTCCCGAATGGAGTTCAATACATCGTGGGTGAAGAAGCCTTGTGGGTATAAAGTCCAGCCACCGCTTAAAAGCATTATTGAAACCAAAGTTCCCAACAATCATTCTTTTAACGTGAAACTGATTACAAAAAGCGTAAATTTCACTTTTTACCCAATTTTTAAATAGTAAATAGAATGTTTGCCTTTTTGGCCTTTTCGAAACTGTAGTGTATCTACCTAGTTTAATATCTTTTGGGAGATCAATTTTTCTTATTTTGACGTTTTTGAAAATGTTAATTACTTGTTTTGAATGCTTTTGAAAAGTGTAATTTCAAGTTTTATGTTTTTAAAATTGTTAATTCCTTTTTTTTAACGTTTTTGAAAAGTGTAATTTCAAGTTTAATGTTTTTGAAAAGTGCAATTTCAAGTTTAATGTTTTTGAAAAGTGTAATTTCAAGTTTTATGTTTTTGAAGTGATTAATTCCTTGTTTTGAATGTTTTTGAAAATCCCAATTTCCAGCTTTGACGCTTTTGAAAGTGTCAATATCTTGCATTATGTCTTTCGGAAATGTCAATTATTAGTTTTGACTATCTTCAAAAGCGTATTTATGGAATAAACCCTGTTTTAAAGCATTCTTTTCATGGTATGTCGGTTTTGAATAGGTAAGAAAGTATACTTACCGTAAACGCTCGAATAGAGCCCCTATCTCGAATAGAGCCCCAGTCTTGAATACAGCCCCATGCTACGACACCAAATTTTAAATAGAGCCCCAGTCTCGAATACAGCCCCATGGGGCTGTATAAGTTAGTG
>JAQFZC010001778.1:0-26966 GCA_034695205.1 Dicyrtoma fusca | reverse complement strand
CCCTATCGGTAATGTTCCCTACCGGCACTGTTCTCTACCGGAACTGTTCCCTTTTGGAATTGTTCCCTACCGGAACTGTTCCCTACCGGAACTTTTATCTACCATAACAGTTCCCTACTGGCACTGTTCCCTACCAGAACTGTTTTCTTTTGGTACTGTTCCCTACCAGAAATGTTCCCTACAGGAACTGTTCCCAACCGGTACTGTTCTGTACCAGTACTGTTCCCTACCGGTACTTTTCCCTACCGGTACTGTTCCCTACCGGTACTGTTCCCTACCAGAACTGTCCCCTACTGGAACTGTTCCCAACCGGTACTGTTCCGTACCAGTACTGTTCCCTACCAGTACTGTTCCCTATCAGTAATGTTCACTACCGGTACTGTTCTCTACCGGTACTGTTCCCTACCGGTATTTTTCCCTACCAAAACTGTTCCCTACCGGAACTGTTCCCTTTTAGTACTGCTTCCCACCGGTACTGTTCCTGACCGGTACTGTTCCCTACCGGAACTGTTCCCTTTTGGTACTGCTCCCTAGCGGTACTGTTCCTAACCGGTACCGTTCCCTACCGGTACTGTTTTCTTTTAGTACTGTTCCCTACCAGAACTGTCCCCTACTGGAACTGTTCCCAACCGGTACTGTTCCGTACCAGTACTGTTCCCTACGAGTACTGTTCCCTATCAGTAATGTTCACTACCGGTACTGTTCTCTACCGGTACTGTTCCCTACCGGTATTTTTATCTACCAAAACTGTTCCCTACCGGAACTGTTCCCTTTTAGTACTGCTTCCTACCGGTACTGTTCCTGACCGGTACTGTTCCCTACCGGTACTGTTCCCTCCCGGTACTGTTCCCTTCAGGTATTGTTCCCTCCATGTAGTGTTCCCTACCGGTACTGTTCCCTACCGGTACTGTTCCCTCCAGGTATTGTTTCCTCCAGGTAGTGTTCCCTACCGGTACTGTTCCCTACGGGTACTGTTCCCTACCGGTACTGTTCCCTACCGGTACTGTTTCCTACCGGTACTGTTCCCTACCGGAACTGTTCCCTACCGGAACTGTTCCCTACCAGTACTGTTTCGTACCGGCATTATCCCTATCGGTAATGTTCCCTACCGGCACTGTTCTCTACCGGAACTGTTCCCTTTTGGAATTGTTCCCTACCGGAACTTTTCCCTACCATAACAGTTCCCTACGGGCACTGTTCCCTACCGGAACTGTTTTCTTTTGGTACTGTTTCCTACCAGAAATGTTCCCAACCGGAACTGTTCTCTTTTGGTACTGTTCCCTACCGAAACTGTTCCTAACCAGTAGTGTTTGCTACCGGTACTGCTCCGTACCAGTACTGTTCCCTACCGGTACTGTTCTTTCCAGGTACTGTTCCCTCTAGGTAGTGTTCCTAACCGGTTCTGTTCCCCACCGGTACTGTTATCTTCCGGTACTGTTCCCTACCGGACCTGTTCCCTACCGGAACTGTTCCCTACCGGTAGTGTTCCCTACCGGTACTGTTCCTCACCGGTGTTGTTCGCTAGTGGTACTTTTCCTCACGGTTGGTGTTCCGTACCGGTAGTGTTTCCTACCGGTGCTGTTCCTTACCGGTGGTGTTCCGTACAGGTACTGTGCCTCACTAGTGGAGTTCCCTACCGGTACTGCTGTCTACCGGTGGTGTTCCCCACCGGTATTGTTCCTTACCGGAATGTTCCCTACTGGTACTGTTCCCTACCGGTACTGTTCCCTACCGGTACTGCTCCCTACCGGTACTGCTTCCTACCGGAACTGTTCCCTACCGGTACTGTTACCTTTTGGTACTGTTCCCTACCGGTCCTGTCCTCTCCGGCACTGTTCCTTATCGGTAATGTTCACTACCGGCACTGTTTCCTACGGGAACTGTTCTCTTTTGGTACTGTTCCCTACCGATACTGTTCCCAACCAGTCGTGTTTGCTACCGGTACTGCTCCGTACCAGTACTGTTCCTTAACGGTACTGTTCCCCACTGGAACTTTTCTCTACCGGTACTGTTCCTAACCAGTAGTGTTTGCTACCGGTACTGCTCCCTACCAGTACTGTTCTCTTTTGGTAATGTTCCCTACCGGAACTGTTCCCTACCGGTCCTGTCCTCTCCGGCACTGTTCATTATCGGTAATGTTCACTACCGGCACTGTTCCCTACGGGAACTGTTCTCTTTTGGTACTGTTCCCTACCGATACTGTTCCTAACCAGTAGTGTTTGCTGCCGGTACTGCTCCGTACCAGTACTGTTCCCTACCGGTACTGTTCTTTCCAGGTACTGTTCTCTCTAGGTAGTGTTCCTAACCGGTACTGTTCCCCACCGGTACTGTTCCCTTCCGGTACTGTTCCCTACCGGACCTGTTCCCTACCGGAACTGTTCCCTACCGGTAGTGTTCCCTACCGGTACTGTTCCTCACCGGTGTTGTTCGCTAGTGGTACTTTTCCTCACGGTTGGTGTTCCGTACCGGTAGTGTTTCCTACCGGTGCTGTTCCTTACCGGTGGTGTTCCGTACAGGTACTGTGCCTCACTAGTGGAGTTCCCTACCGGTACTGCTGTCTACCGGTGGTGTTCCCCACCAGTATTGTTCCTTACCGGTACTGTTCCCTACCGGTACTGTTACCTACCGGTACTGCTCCCTACCGGTACTGCTTCCTACCGGAACTGTTCCCTACCGGTACTGTTACCTTTTAGTACTGTTCCCAACCGGTACTGTTGCCTACCGGATCTGTTCCCTACCGGTAATGTTACCTATCGGTAGTTCCTTACCCGTACTGTTGTCTACTGGTACTGTTCTCTACCGGAACTGTTCTCAATTGGTACTGCTACCTACTGTTACTCTTCTCCACTGGAACTGTTTCCTACCGGTACTGTTCCCTACTGGTACTGTTCTTCACTGATAGTGTTCCTTACCGGTAGTGTTCATTACCGGTAG
Source organism: Dicyrtoma fusca (assembly GCA_034695205.1). Lineage (NCBI taxonomy): Eukaryota > Metazoa > Arthropoda > Collembola > Symphypleona > Dicyrtomidae > Dicyrtoma > Dicyrtoma fusca. The sequence goes on along the minus strand of JAQFZC010001778.1, from coordinate 24,032 downwards.
TTGTTCTTACTGATAGTGTTCCTAACGGGTAGTGTTTCTTACCGGTAGCTTTCCTTGCCCGTATTGTTCATTGTCGGTAGTGTTTTCCACCAGTAGTGTTCTGCCGGTAGGGTTTCCTATCGATCGTTTTCTATGCCGGCAGTGTTCTCTACCGGTTGTGTTTTTCTCTTAGTAGTATTCCTAAATGTTTGGGTTCCCAACTGTTATTGTCATCTTGTTATTGTGTTTGTTTTTTGTATTTGTTTTGTATGAAAATTTCTGTTTTTCTGTAATTTGCAGGGGGTGTTGACAGTGTCGATCAGATGATCGGTGAGTACAGTGTTCAACGTCCATCTCGACGTTGGCCTGTTAAGGTATTTTTGCAGCTTTTGGATATTATGGCGGTGAACGCGTTTACCATGTGGATTGAAGTGAACCCAACATGGGAGCACAAAAACAACTCCAAACGACAGGATTTTATCGAGAACTTGGCGCTCGCTCTGATTGATCCTCAGATAAAGCGAAGAAACTGGACGCACCTCCATAAGGATATTAGGGAATCAATGAGAATCATGGGTGCTACATTGGAACCAGTTCCGGTTCCTACTCAAAGCAGAAATCCTTGCCACATTTGTGCTTCCCGAGCTAGAGGTCACTGCACTGAATGTGAAAGGGTGACTTGTAAAAGTCATCTTACGACGAAGTTTATTTGCGAGTCTTGCATTAGAGGGGGCACTTAAAAGCATTAGAATCGTTTTCGTAATTGTGTTTAGCATGTAATTGTGAACTTCATTAAATTGTGACTGCCATGTAATTGTGATCGATTGGCTTTTGGAAGAACGGCATTCTAATAATTTGCCTCACTAAGATTTTTAAATTGTGTTTATCGTATGCATTGTATTTTTTTAATTTTTGACTATACTAATAATGAAATGAATTGTGATAGTATTTAGATCTAAACCTAATAAAATCCATTGACGTATATTTGATAATTATTAAGCCATCTTATTTTTAAATTAAGTGTTATCTGGTGTAATTTGTAAGTAGCCCCTATGTGTTTGAACGGCTATGGGTATTGCAGGGGCATATGGTCAGGCTGTCCCTATGGTGGGTACCGAGAGGTATATTGGCCAGGCTGGCCTAACCGTGGGTATCGCAGGGTTAATAGGCTTCATTCGATTTGTTTGCAGAGGTGGTGATCAAACAATACTATGAAATGTGCTAACGTGGCATTCTACCTTTTATTTTGAATGGTTTCGTATTGAATAGGTGTCTGTATCATTTCCCATGGATCGGTGGCTATATGTACTAACTGGAGAGAAATTGATTTACTCTCCAAACTTCAAAATGTTGCTTTTTATTTACTACTTTAGAGAAGTCTTTTTCTGGTCCATAAATTAATGATAATTGCTGAGCTTAGACAGTTGACAGTAAATGCTTGGCAATTTGAAACTGCAAAACAATTGCAGTCATTTGCAGTTGTACCATATTGTGTATTCGTTGATAGGCAATACCTTGTTGGTTTTATAGGAAAGGAAACTATTTTAATTTGGCACTATTTGTATGGTACTTACTTTGTGTGTTCTTCCATTGTTCACTAAGACAATAGTACTGTGAAGGAAACCACAAAACAGTAACAAAAGTATTGACTCAGCAGGCCACACCAGTTCTCCACGTACTAAGTCACGTACTCTCTTTTGATTTTCCGAACCTTAATTATCCGTATTGGAATTTGCAGCTAACACGTAGTTATATTGCTTGTTATTTCAGTGCTTTTGGAGTTTATATCATCGTTCAGTTCGCATCCACATCTTCACAATAAAGCAGTTGTCAAGCTCGGATGAAATTATTTTGACATTCTACAATAAGGAACATCGGTTGCTAAATCACTCGTATCAAAGATGATTAACGGACCAATAAATGACGGGGCGACTGGTGACAGTGCTGGGTCACAGAAGATTGCTTTAATCACTGGTATAACTGGACAGGTTAGTCAGTTCTGATACTTTCAGTATTGTTTTGATTTTATTGTATTTTTATTATTATTTCTAAAACCGCAGTTTGCATTAATTTTATTTGGTGTTTTTCAGGATGGTTCCTATTTAGCCGAATTTCTGTTGGAAAAAGGTTATCAAGTTCACGGAATTATACGACGTTCGAGTAGCTTCAATACGGGTAGAATCAGTCACCTTTACGCTGATCCTCAGTCTCACCGACAAGGAAATATGAAACTTCATTATGGTGATATGACTGATAGTAGTTGCCTTGTTAAAATTATCGTCAAAGTTCGCCCGACTGAAATTTATAATTTAGCTGCACAAAGCCATGTCAAGGTATGTTCGGGTTGTTCGTTTTAAAAATCACATCATTGTGAATCAAAAATTGCACTTTTAGATCTGCAAATGTCTGTGATGATGCGAAAATGTAATTTTATTTATATAAAATTACATACCCAATAATTATTTCATATGTCAGGTTTCTTTTGACATGAGCGAGTATACCACGGAAGTAGATGGGGTTGGAACACTTCGAATTTTGGATGCAATTAGAACGTGTGGAATGGAGAAGCAGGTACGGTTTTACCAAGCAAGTACGTCAGAGCTTTACGGTAAAGTGCAAGAAGTTCCTCAGACAGAAACCACTCCATTCTATCCCCGCTCGCCTTATGGTAAATTATTAAGAAATATGAGTATGTTCAAGAAAATGGTTGCGGTATGCCAAAATTATGTCTAGATTTTCTAAATAACGAAATTATGAAATTAATTTCCAGGCTGTGCAAAACTGTTTGCCTTTTGGATAGTCACTAATTATAGGGAAGCGTACGACATGTACGCATGCAACGGAATCTTATTCAATCACGAAAGTCCCCGGCGTGGTGAGAATTTCGTCACTAGAAAAATCACTCGCTCTGTTGCTAAAATATCGTTAGGCCAGCTGAATTGCTTTGAGCTAGGCAATATAGACGCACGGCGAGATTGGGGACACGCAAAGGATTATGTGGAGGTAAGCGGTCAATTAAGTATTATTAACAGATTATTCATTATTCATTAAATTATATGGTCAGTCAAAGTAGGGTAATAATGGAATGCACTGCTTTGTTGGTGCAATTCCCCCAACGATACGCTGATTTCCAAGACCAGACAGAACGATATAATTAAAAATCTGAAATCTGTATCACAGAAGAATAATACGACCATTCATGATTTTTTTTAAATATCTGTTTTACAGGCAATGTGGCTCATGCTTCAACAGAGTAAGCCCGAAGATTTTGTCATTGCTACAGGCGAAGCACACAGTGTCAGGGAATTTGTAGAAGAAGCTTTTAAATGTGTAGGAAAAACTATTTATTGGGAAGGTGAAGGAGTTGAAGAAGTGGGGAAAGAACAAGGCACTGATGTGGTTCGCGTTAAAGTCAATCCTAAATATTATCGTCCTACAGAAGTTGTAAGATATATTGCTGATTATTGCAAATCAATTTTTCCAACCTGTTTTACATTAAATACTCGTCTTTCCTACGACGATGTAAGAGAATAATTCTAATCTGATTGGTACATTTCTTAGGAATTTCTGCTTGGAGATCCTAGTAAAGCCAAAGAAAAATTTGGATGGAAGCCCAAAGTCGATTTCCTTGTAAGCATTATTTTTATCACATACACTTTGGAATTGATCGTTATTTAAAAATAAATAATTAATTTTTAGCCTTAGATTGTCTGTTTCTTCCAAATATTGCTAACGTAATTCTTTTCTTCGTAGAGCCTTGTAAAAGACATGGTCGATTCTGATGTGGAGCTGATGAAAAAAAATCCAAGTGCGTAATCAAAATCCAAATCGTACAAATCTTCTATCTTACGTTTACTATATAATATAGTTTAATACTTATTCACAGATCAGAGGTGGTTTCGGATTTTGGGTTGAATTTACTTATAGGCATATGCGTGGAAGGATTTTGTTATTAGTGACCAGGCATTATTCGCTGCATACCGTCAACTATTTATTTTATTAAAAGCATTCCACCAATTGTGATGATTCAGATTTACGTATACCTTACATACATATTTACATACTTTTCCGCAGTACATTAAAAATACTTGATTTGATGTAATTACATTTTAATTACTTACATACACTTTTGATGTCTTTGTGAGGGTCATTTCAATTTTTTGTGGAATTTTCAATTTGTGAGTGCAATATTCTTAGTTATAGGTGGAAGCGGCAAGCTACCAATGGGCCATTATTTGCTTACAATCCGTATACAGTATGTAGACAGCATAGTATTTATTCACATTGTTCTGTAGTTACGGTATTTATTTACGTTCCTATCTGGTGAAGGGTTTATTATTTCATTGGACCTTACTAGTTAGTAGGTATCTGTTTACATAATTATGAAGGGTGCAAGTAGAGATTTTGAGAATTTTCTATTACATGTTTAAGTTTAACGAAATTACAAAGATTTGTCAAGTCATGTATATAATTTAAAAAAATGATGATACAAGCAAATAAACCAATGCATTTATTTACATTGTAATGTCTTATTTATTCCATGAATTGTTTTTGTACTAAAAAAACTACTAATACTAGTACGTATTAGTGCACAAAATGTACCACATAACTAATAAACCCATTCATATACTACGTAACGATAAGTTTAATAGATTTCGTAAAGTACAGTTATTTTAAGCTTCACAGGTTTAGTTAGTCACTCATCTTGCATAATGCATAACTAATTCATTCTAGTATATTTTTATTCAAACGGTACGATTTCAATTCTGGCAATTATTGATTGTATTTAAAAGGAATTAATTAATAAAGAAATGAAAGAAATGACAAAATTTGTAATCGCCATTAATATGAGGGAAGTGTAGATGAGAATTAGTTAAGACAATTAAATTATACCTATATACGTACAAGTTTAAGGAGCTGAAAATAATCCCATATATAATAACGATATTATTAGTAGCTATTGAAAATTTAAATGGATAGCGTTATATTACGAATAACGGAAGCATGGTAGCAATATCGTGGGGTTTTGTTCACTCCTGACAAAATATCCTTACACTGAAATTTATGATAATGTTAATAATTACAATTTTTTAAATCAGACTTTCAGCATTTAGAGCTTCTTTCGAGTAGTATGTATTTAAAAAGGCATGGTATATTGTTTTTCATTACCAGTGTCGTGTAAACATTTTCTTCTCTTCATAAAGTCGTAAACTGTAAACACATCCGAACCCTTCTACAAGTCTTTCATGAAATCCTCATCATCCGATGAGTCTGCCGCTCGTCTCCGCTGAAATTTAACGGACGTGGACTGAGAAGTCGGGACGCGTCCCAGGATCTCCACAAATTGATCTTCCGTTATTTTCCCACGAATCTGTCCCATTCTGATCATATTAAGAAGGATATTCTCCACCATCTGACCTCTCTCAGGTTTTGCCACTCTCACAGTATTTAATCTGGCCAAAGCACGTTGATCCAAACATTGAGTTAACATTGCATTCTTCATTTGCTCCTGTTGTTCGCGTTGTTGAGCAGCCGCTTCAGCTTGTGCATTTGGATTATTCCTCCCACCGGCCCCCATGGGTAATTCAATCTCCGTCGCCTCACCACTCATTCTTGCAAATTATTAAATATAGTAATTTCCTTAGTAATTCAACTAATCTCTTCTCCTTGGCTCCGTTTGCCGTTAGCACATGCAATAACACGTCTTCGTCCAATCCTTCAAAAATAGGTCATATGTGGATGTCAAATGGGAACACAGCCGGACTCCGTTCAACTAAAAATAGAAAAAGTATATAGTTAATAAACAACAAATATCAATATAACTCAACCCTATCAAATTCGTAGTCAATTTCCTCTTAACTTGCTCGTTTAGCGTTTGTAATTCCGTAAACAACAATTAAATTGGAAAAATGAAACCCCAACAATCTACCTTCTAACAATGTAAATGTAAATTAAATATAATGTAATAACGATTTTTAAATCTCATCATTTACTAATGTAGTACATACGTTTCGAATTACGTTTACAAATACACAATTACAAAAAATCAAACAACACAAACACAACGAACAACTAAAACTAACGGACAGGGGCACAAAACGCCAACGTCAATACTGATTTAGTCAACTTTAAAAATTCGAAAAAAATGTTTACAGCTACTATATTTAAATGCTATTTATAGGTAAGTTATTTAAAGATTACTTTTTTATCTCTTTTGCGACGGACTGATGGTAAATAGGGTTCGACTACTTACTTGCGGTAGTTCAGTTGCGACGAAATATTTTTAATATTTTTAATGCCTTTATTTTTATTTTGAAACAGGCGCGTTTTTCAGGCTTTCTTGCACAAGCTAAAGCATGGAAAGTGGAAAGGCCGCAATTGCATTCCTTTGGGCTCCCCACAACTTACGTTGGCATCGGCGCCTGCTAAAAATAAAAAACAAATTAATCTCTTTGGGGGTATGCGATTAATTGATAATTTTTACAAATGTAATTTATGGGAGCTCCCTTTCGATGAATCAAATGCGTTTACTGTATATTTACGTACCTTTTTATCGACTAATCTGCCCACCTCATTCTCATGACTCAGAATAGTGTTTCATTTCATCTAAATTGGTATTTATAATTTATACAAAGAAATCCCATATTTCCATTTGTTTCTCGTCAATCATTCGAATTCAAATATTCTTTTTTCCATTCAGTATTTTGGTATTTGCTAAAAAAACTAAAACTATCCATATACTACACTACAGCAAAACAGTGAACCATTCATCAAATTAGCTATCAACACCAAGAAATGAAAGGGGGAGAATGTTAGTTAGAAGAACCTACTTTATTACTAATACTTTTTTTTCCATCCCCGGAACCGTCTCAGTTTCTTTCAATGGGATTGAATTCATGAAAAGATGATCTGATGATCAGATATCAGATCACAATATTTATGTCGATTTTTGTCAGAATATGTATGTGCTATATAATATTCTCATTGTAAGTACTCCATCAGCGCCAGGGTCATAACACTACCCTTACAGGCAAGGCAACCAACATTATGCACTATTTTTGTTTGAATTGAAATTATGCATTAATGTGTACGAAATTATGCAAATTATGCAATGCTTTTTTTTAGATTAAGCACTAATTATGTATATATTAATCTCTAAGAAATTATGCAAATTATTCTTGTTTCGGATTATGCACTAATTTTGCATTAATGTTTTAGAGCTTTATAAATAATTCCAACTTCAACTGAAAATTATTAATTTCAGTAATGAAAAGTTTACTGTATAGGTAATTCTATTTATACTGACCAGTACAATTGGCATCAGTTTGGAAAACTAGTTTTTGTGCTTTTATTTTTTGAACTATATAGGTAAAATATAGTTCTTAGCTATATTTTACCTTTTTATGGTAGTTGGCAATTGCGGTTGTGCAATGTTGTTGTCGGGATTATGCACTAATTATGCATAACGGCACTTCATTGTGCATTATATGCGATTTATGCAATTCCAAAATATTTTTTAACATTTTTGGATTTATACAAGTGTCAAACACCTAAAATCATGGCAACCAATATGCTGGTGTATCATTATGCGTTTTATGCAAATTATGCAATTTGGTTGCCTTGCTACAGGGTTTCATACTTCATCCCTGATCTTAAGTACAAAATAAACTAATCAAAATTCAATTTATCATTCATGCATTCACAATTCATACCACTTCATTGTATCCTAATATAATTAATACTACTATTTTAAATGATCAGTTTCCAATCGTCAGTCACAAATCCACATGGACGTTCCGTCATGAATGCGCACGGCGTACCACTAATAATGGTGTGACTAGTCACGAACGTTTACTAGTTGTCGCATAGGTACTTCTAAAGTCCCTTTATTTACTGAACGCAAAGTCCATAGATAATTAAACCCTATTACACGTACTTCCTTCAGCAGTTTGACAGTTTCAGACTGTAACGGACATTATCATTATCATCTTTAGATTGCTAGACCTATTAAGAAAAGTAATTTTATTATAATATTATTTCATTTTCTTAAAAACCATTTTATAATTTTATTTCAACTAAAATCAAAAGCATAAGATTTACCTATTGGGTCAAAGTGGCGCATTTAGCAATATTTAAAGTTCAACTTTGTTTTACTTATGTACCGCCCGCAGTTTAATTTAGTTTACAGCTGACTTTGCTAGTGACGAGTTATTACGTTATAATTGTAAAGTTATACTACGTTTTTAAAGTATGATAAATTTAAGATTCATTAATTCTTTTAAATGAAGTTTAGAAAATAACGTGATTTTAAAAAGTGCGTGAATTGGAACGCTTTAACAAAATGTGTAGCTATTGAAGGTTTATTCGACAGCCACATTTTAAATTCAAGGTTGCGTTGCGTTGCGTTTTGCTTGCGTTCATCTGCAAACTGGAAGTTGATTCTAAAATTAAAATAAAGTGCACAAAGAACTTGCATAATAAATATAACTGGGTAGGTAATTAATATTATCGTTTCTGAAGATGCAAAATGGCCGGTCTCCAATTTACACTAAAAAATAAAATGGTCGATCTCTAGTTTTTCAGTATAGCGGACTATAACCAGCAGCCAGCATAACGCTTTATACGTAGCTGAACTTTGAATTTGCATCTTAAAACGTGTTTTTCACATTTTTACCAACTAATTAAGCCACAGTACGTTTGGTTCTTTTTCTTGGTAAAAACGTGTTTTGCGCCTTTTAACAAATTGTGTCACAATGCAGTTTGCACTTTGCATTATTTAAAACATTGTCGAAATTGTAATTCGCACATTTAACAGATATGTGAAGCGTAACGAGAGAAAATGAGACCGTACTCCGATGATTGCAATACGTTCACTCTACCAAATGCCATTAAAAATTAATCCTGAAAACGCCTGGAACGCATCATGCCAGTGCAGTTTGATGGGGTTAAGATGGGTATAAGATGAGTTCCACATGCCTTCGTTAGCAGGTACCGTAATAAAAATGTATCATTACATACAATTTGCGTATAAGATTATGATAATAAGTTTATGATGCGTTATAAATGTTATTGTATGGGGCTTGCATGATATTTCGATTTAATGCTATAAATTAGATATGGCAATAAATATCAAATATGAGTAAGGTGTTTGAAAATGATAAGAAAAGGGATATTATCAATGTTATTGAATAGTTATTTATTTGTACTATAGTGAATGGAAAATCATCGATCCGAAATTCATTTTAAGAAAATATGAGAACATATTTTTTCATAAACAATTAACATATTTTTAAAGCGCCGATTAAAAAAGCATCATAATCTGCAAAGCAAACACATTATTGTGATACGTTTTTAACTATTAAGATGGTTTCACTTTTTAGCCGATAGGGATTTTAGGGATTGACTGAATAAAGCTTAATACAATACAATACAATACAATAGCACTCTTGATACAGTGATGAGTTCCAGATGTAGTCATGACGGGCAATTTCGGATTTTGCCGAATATATTTTTTAAGGTGGGCGATTTGATGTTGCACGTGGTCTTTTTTAAAATGAGGAGCTGTTTAACAGCAGAAGCAATAAGCACTGAGCACTATGATTTGCAAAAAAAAAGTATTTTCCATGTTCTTATGCTCCGTGACTCCTCGTATGAATTTAGTTTATTATTTTTCATAATAAAAGTCTATGGGGGCAGTTCAAACTTAAAACACCTACATACTTATGCTTACATTATCGTTGGCACTTGGCAGCAAAGATGGAAACAACTATCACTGAAAGTCATTTTCGTTATTTTGAATATCAGGTAATTTTATTGTTCGTAATGATGTAGTAAACTGAATAAAATATTTTTAATAATTGAAGAATCATATTATGTATTTAGGTTCTAGTTCATGAATTCAGTCGAATTTAAATTACGACAGCACAGCGCTGCGCTGTCAAGAGATTGCAGTAACATAACTGCGTGGAAATACCCGTCTTACTTAAAACCTTTGTTTTTCAAAAATTGTGCTCAGAAATTTTCCTTTTAGTGTTTTCGTACATGTTGTTTAAAGTGATTCTCTTTGACTTGGTTCAGGATCGTCACAGAATCCCCATATATTGTAGCATGCTTCCGGTAGGAGTGTGTCCGCCTGAATTCCTCGTTGCACCATCCTCTCACGTTGATGAATTAATCGAGGGTACGCAAATCGAGTTTTTGACTTTTCTGGATTTGACCACAGTCGTTCTGCTAGTGCAGCTCCTCTGGGCCACAGTCGGTTTTCCATATTTTGAGCGTCCACCTGTAAGAGTCAGATTCATTGCCATTGGCAAATTAGATATTATCATTCTTAGTTGATATTATTACAGGATCTACTGTGGAAGCAAAATTGAAGTAAAATCACCTTCTCTGACCACAGGGGTGACTCACCACCCATGATTTGGCCTGATTTCAGCATTCTTAGTGCTTTTTCTTTCCCGACTCTTGATTCCACCATGCTAAGAATATCATGGCCATAGATTGTCTATAAATAAAATCCTTACTCTGTAACCGTTAATCAGTAACTGTAAAGCATGTATCATTAGTTAATCGAATTTTACTTAATTAGAGTATTTTAGTTCTGTCAAGTTTACCTGCCAGCTCTTGAGAGTGGCCTTGTTTTCGGTTCCACGCCACGCCCCATAACCGTGATCAAGATACATTGTATCGTTGTTCGAGAAAATCACTCTGTAATTTTCTTCTAGGATGTCCGTAATAACGGAATCATTTGCTGTAAGGGAATAGAATATAGAATTCAAAAAGGAGTGCAACATATTTCTTTGTCGGTAGCCGCAAAGCTTCACGGGTTTCAAAAATGGTTCAAATATTATGAAAGGGTGAAAACGTTTTTACATGCACTCCAAATCTGAATTATATAATCCTTTGGATTTAAGAATCTCCTTCCATAATTTGTCATTTCAGAGGTCCAAACTATTGCAGAAATGGGCTCTTCGTTGTTCGCTTCCTTGAGCTTTTGAAGTGCTGCAATTGTCATAGATTTTGAAGCAAGCAAGATAGGTTTTTTCTTGGACGATGTGTATATAATTTAGTTAATAGTTATAAAATAGTATAATTTTAATTACCTTGTTCTTGGAAGAGTCCCCACAAGTCCATCAAATCAGGGGAATGTGTGGCTAACCACTCCTGAATATGCTCGTAGGCCAGCCAGCAACGGTAAGAGATCTCGTCTCCTCCCATGTGAAACGCGTCTCTGTCGAAAACATCTAGTAGATCCTTGTACAACTCTCCTAGAAATGTTAATTGTTACACACAGCGAATTAAAGGATGATCTTACTTAAAAAAAAAGACTACTAACCATGCTTGTTACCAAAGCAGGTGTAAGCTGCGACAAAAGAATGGAATTATTAATTCTTACCAAGCACAAAGTATGTGTTGTTATTCAGAGGATTTAGCTGGCCACAAGGTGGTTGAATGCAATATGTTTTGTACGGCTGTGCATTAATACATAATGATAGATCCCCTAAACCTTCCAATGGACCCCATTGCCATCCATTTCCTGTCAAATACGATTCATTTAACACACTGAAATTATTAGACTCAAAGTTTGTTTAATTCGTTTAGAAATTCATTTCCAAACTGTTTTGACTTACCAGCATGAGATGGGGCATCTAACTCCGGAACTATCTTGACACCCCGCTCATTGGCATAGACAATCAATTCCTTTACATCTTCAGGTGTATAAACCTTTGATGGTGACATAATTCCGAATCTAGTGACCTGAATTTGAACCACCACATTCAATTTAGTTTTCTGTAGCGAACTAGTTTTCTAATACAGAATATAGCTACGAGAAGTTCGACAGATTTTCAGGCATGTTCACCTGAGGAAGACGGGCCGAAACGTATGGAAAGGAGTTGCTGTCGGATAAGTGCCAGTGAAGTGCGTTCATCTTATTGTAAGATAGACCGTCTATCACTCGCTTTAAGTAGGAAACGGGAACGAAATTTCGGCCGGTATCAACCAGAAGACCTCTGTAGCTAAATGTTGGTTGGTCCTGAATCTCCACAGCGTTTACGATCTGCGGTCACATCATCATCGTTTTATATTTTAAAAGTTGATGCTATTATTGACTGCCTCGTTTTTTAAATTTAAAATTAATTTATTATACACATCAGACAATTAAATGGAAACCTCTCGAGAATTCAAAGCTGCATACCTGAAGAAGACCCTTTTCCTCATTAAAAGCTATCAGCTGAGCCAAAGTTTCTAATCCGTGTCTAACTCCAAAATAAGTATTCCCTTGTATAAGAACTCGAACGTTCGCGATGCCAGTTGTCACATTCTGCATTCAGTACAAATATTGATAGGCTTCAGTTTATATTCAATAAGTTGTACATAATGCTAATGTTTAGCTGTCGTATCTTGGAAGTAAAACGTTTAAAAAATTATACCGTGGTTGTAGTGATGTTGATGTTATATGATTCGTCCAAATCAAAAGTAATTTTTTGTACACCCTGTTCTACTTTTAAATGAACTTGAACAGTGTTAACAGTTGCATCTTCCGTCGGTTTGAATCCATGCGAGCTTGGAATTGCCTGTGTGATAATTAGATCAGTAAATTACAGTTTAGACAATAGATGAAAATTAGACGTAATTGATTCGAAATAGTAATAGTAGGACCTGTCCAACGTTGTTCAAAACAATATCCGTAGCTTTCCTCAGCATTCTTTCTATCTCATCGCTTGGCGCTTGAACTTCTGTTAGATTTAGTCGTTCGAAGGCGAAAGCAGTTAATTCTTTCCCAAAGGTCAACTTTAAACAACCACATGCATTTAAAAATAATTAATAATGAATTATTACAGGATAGCCGAAAATGGTTTGCAAAGCTGAAGGTGGCCAGCTATTCTAAAAATATCAGTAATCACAAGTGTTGCTTGCTTCGGAGTAACTCAAATAAATTTACTTTTTCAGTTGGATAAGGCCAGAGGGAGCCATAGTCTCCGCATGTGAGCAAGCAAATGCCAAGAGGAATTCTTTCCGGTTGCTCTACCGACTTGTTGAACAACTGCCTCTGACATGATGGGCCATCGATTGTTTCCAGAACACAGCCGTACGTCCATGGCGAATCCCTACATATTTGTTCACATCAGTATCATTTATTAACTTGTTTAGTAGTAACTTCACAAATATATGTAAAAGGAAATTCACCCCCATAGGATGCTTTCGTAAATCTTAAAAATTGTATAAACAACCGGAGCCAGAGATATATGAATTTAAGCGTTTTGAATTATTTACCATGCAATTTTATTTTCTGGAAATGAGTACTTTTCGTCCACAGCAGTTCCAAGCAAGAAGGAAGTTGAAAGTAACAAACACCCAAAAAATGAAAATTTTATCATTTTGCAACTTTGGAGGACTTTGCGACCGCAAAGTCAAAAATTTGTGAAATTGGTCCTCCAATTAAGGTTTAATTGGGTTGGATTAGATTGACAGTCTGTGTTTGCACTTTACAAAATAACCACAAGAAACTACTAAACAAATGAGCATATGCTTTCATGGATTTTTACTTTGTGTAATGCTTCAACATTAGATCAAAAATATCACAGATAACGATTCTATGGCACAACTATATAATTATACTATCACTATCTATTCGTAGCCAAAATTGATTGCCTATTTGTATATATTTTGTATGCCCGTGCGTGCTACAGGCTCTTGTGTCTACTCACAAACTGATTGGAGTGTTTTGCAAAATCCTCCGGGCGATAACAACGCTATCTCACCTGTAAAAGGACTTCTCACTCTAACAATGCTTTAATTTAATTTTAACATGTGCATACTTATGCGAGTATACACTACATGTGCTGGGGATCTTGTCCTCCTAAACTAGAAAATATGTCTAAAAAGATGACGCATAATTAAATAATTACCCACGTATTTTGTATGTACAGATAGAAATTGCTGCATAAAATTAAATCAATGATTCATTCTTTGCTTTATAAGAGTGCACATGGACTGCCTTGATGTGCAATTCTAGTTCGAATTCATAGCTTGGTTGTTTTAATTTAGCAATTAAACTTACGTCACTAATAATATTTTGTTTCTAATGAATGACATTAAGGCTGATAATAGTTACATCATTCAACTGTCATATTTCATGTTCATGTTTATCGACACAAAAATTAAAATGGACAGACTCCTCTTTTTTTTCACCTCCACATCCCTTATACTATTTTTAAAAAATCACTCAAAATTCGTTTCTTGGCAAAATGAGGTAAATCTATTTAATAATAATAAATAGCCTGGTGGTTGGCTTAACTGGTTTTGCCAAAAAACAAATTTTCAGCGATTTCTAAAAAATAGTTCAGGTGACCCTCGACCACCAAATTTTCAACTGAATTTATACTTTAATGCTATACTCTCAGATAGGCTAAAAATCCAGTTTATTAAAAAATAAAATGTTTTGAATATAATGAAGCTGACGTTGTTTGTTGGCAAACCGCGTTAACTGAGGTAACTCTGATAGCTATATCTAATTTTTAAATATATTTCTAAAAATCACACATGAGTAGATTTCATAATTTTCATTCAATAATTTCGACCTAATATGATCCTAAGTCGTATCAATACTGTGGGCATCATCATTTTTTTAAAAGTTGACTTTATAACTCATTTAAAACATCTTTGTTTTCGAAAAGTTAACGCAAGTGGACTTATCTCGTTTTGCCAAACAACTCTTCTATGGACAGCGACAGCCCCTCGGTTTTGAGGTAGTCGGACGGGCGGCAAAATGAGAAGTTTAGAGTCTTTAGAGGAGCAATGGATGCATGACCCCCAAGCGCTGGGTAACTGGGAACGGTAATTATTAGTAATTAATATCAAAAGCCGTCGCAAAGCAAAGACGGAATCGCCACACCATAAGCTGAATTCAAGTAAAAGTCCCAAGAAATATGAAATAGAATTCATGGGATTTGACCATTTGACTTGACTTGACTAACATTTTTACATTTTCATTAAGGCTACCAAAATTTGACAGTATTATGGATATCCCTTTAAATAAGATAGGTACTTTGACTTTACTAATAATATTGAATTTGAGGGAAAGGTCGTTACGTAAGTACTTACCTAGCCAAGGTCGTGTCGTTACGTACCGACCAAGAAACCTCCCTCAAATTCAATTCTTTTTCCTTCCCATTTCTCACCCAAGATCACCCATCGAATCTCATCTTTCTACGCGCGAATAAAACAAAATAAAAAGTAGTACTACGATTAATGGTTAAATGATCTGATGGTATCCATTTTATCAAAAGTGCCAGAAGAAGAGCAAGACTCGAAGCGTCGCACATAATTTAATGATTTAAAATTGTGAAAATAGTGTTTTTCAAAATCCAACTCAAAATTTGGTGAGTCCTATTACCCTTTAATAATACCTATTTAACTGTACTCACTAAACGTCCTTGTTTTTGATCATTATCATACTACTTTTAAAAGTAATTTCCAAAAAAAACCTTCAGTATGTACATATGTAAATAGCCAGAATGACAAAAACACTAGCACTCAAACCTAATCTAGTCTAGGCAGAATTTTTTCTACCCTTTGATAGTCTAGTCTAGTACATATAGTGAAATCGGCCCACAAAGCTAGTATAGTCTAGTCCCTAGTCCGCTAGTCTAATCTGACTAGACTAGGCCAGCCTTTGGTGTTCAAGTGTTCGTGTTCGTCTGTTCTTCTTTCTAATAGTAATAATAGTTCTTCATACGTGCGATCACCAGATGCTAAACTTTCCTGCCCTTATCCTGGCCCATTACCCAAGAAAGACCTTACACTTTCCATTTCGCACAAGAATGTGTGTGCTTCGCGTGTGGCTGTCAGTACTTGTAGTATCCCCAGGAGGAAGAACGGTCGCGATGACTAAAAGTATTATAGCTCAGCTAATAATTACATTACTTTTGAATGAATTTCATAGTCATTTAGTCATCTCTTGTTAATCGTAGAATCATCTCTATTAATTCATGTAGTAGTAGATTTAGAGTGGTACACATAACTGTTGAATGTTGTAAACAATCATTCACTTCACTATTCACTCTTTTACCAGCAACTAATGGCGCATCGGCTCATTACTTCAGTTCGTGTTCGTACAGTTGGCAGATTTTTGAAGAATGGCTTGCGTACGGGAAACAATCTTGAACAGGTAATTTCTCCTGCGTTTGTATTAATTCCTATGGCTATATTAAATTTAAATTAATTCGAAACCTACATCCGACTTCGAATAAGCAATAGCGATAGTTCCAAATTACAACATCTTTTATCTTGTGTGCTCTTTCCGTTGTTCCTGGTTCATTCTTTTATTTCGTTTTTGTAGTCTTACAACTTTGCCGGAAGGAGTATAATATTATGCTTCTCACAGTTCTTGTCATTTTGTTTTTATTTTTATTTACTGGATTTTAATATTTAAAGGGGTTCTTTGGTAGTTTTTGGTGGCTGTGGTGGTACACGTAAGTTAAATGTTGTGCAGAATCAGGTTCAGGGATGGAGTGAAGTATCTGTCCAGCACACTCGAAGCAGATTCAACATTCTTGAGGGGAAGAGACAGTCTGGGTTTGGGTAATGGGCATGGATTAGGGCGGAAAAGAACAACATCTGGACACTGTCGCACAGTGCAACATATCGAAAACCAAGGAATGTACTAGTGCGAATTCGCCTTAGCGAAACACGTGGTTCCCTCGCGGATAGAACCAAGCGGGACCTTTGAGTCTTAGTAGTGTGTTGTTCCGTGCTTTAATTAATCTTTAATTGCTTCCTGATCCTTTGATCCGATCACGGATCCCCACGCGCACGGTGTATAACACGTCGGAACGAGATGCGGGATGCGGTAGCACTTTCAAGGACGTTCCGTTCGGGGTGTCCGTTATAGCGGCGGGAGGAGGATGTTGGTACTGCTGTGCTACGGTTACA
Source organism: Dicyrtoma fusca (assembly GCA_034695205.1). NCBI lineage: Eukaryota > Metazoa > Arthropoda > Collembola > Symphypleona > Dicyrtomidae > Dicyrtoma > Dicyrtoma fusca. The sequence goes on along the minus strand of JAQFZC010001778.1, from coordinate 7,118 downwards.
GTTATTTCAGGGCAGATGCAAATTCTTTTTTGTAGTAGTGTTAGCCACAACTACAAAATATCAAAAATACAAAAGTAGTTCCACGTGTAAATTGCGTTCGGCTTCAGTTGTGTTCTTCGATGTCCTTGCTGATTTGTATAAACGTCTACTGTTTGTTTTGTAATTAAACGGTAGTGCACGTCCATAAATGTAGCTTTTTTTAAACGTGAGCTCTATGCTTTCCCAAACAATGTCCTTCTCTCCCACTGTCGCTGTCTATACTAAATTTTGTTAGAGAAACATGAGTTAATGTTGGCTCTAATACTAAAGCCAGCATCTCTGATTTATAGCAGATGCAAAGGAAATACCCGGAATTTCTGCAGTTTCTACCACAATGGAGAACTTGCCTGTCAGAAAAACCGCCCAAAGGATTCGGAAAGTTTTTTCGGCCAAAGGAAACTGTTAAAGGGAAGAAAGACGATAAGAAAATAGAGGAACTAGATAAATCTACAGTGGATAAAAAAGCTGATAGTGCATCTGCTGGTGCTGGTCCAAAAACGATGCCACCCAAGAATGGTACTCAAGATCCATGGTCGTCGTTGCATGGGAGCGGGGGCGGGACTGGTAGGAGCAGTAAGTCTGGCGGTTTCAGCATCAGGATCGAATTCGGCTCTGGCGGTTTTCGGGTATCGTACTCGGGATCGAGCCCTCCAAACAAAAATAATAAGTCTGGCGGTGGCTCTGGGATCAGAGGAGAAGGGTTATTTGCAATGATCGGAGTAGCTTCACTACTACTTTTACTCTTAGCATACTACGAAGTGATTCGAGGAGAAATAACATGGAAAGATTTTGTCACGAAGTAAGTGAATTCAATGAATTTCAAGTTACCAATCTCAATGAATCATCTTGATAGTCGAGTAGGTATGCATGTTACTTGTAGCGACTTTCTCTCTGCTGATGGTTGCTAAATTATTAAATATTTTCTTTACAGCTACTTGGCTAGAGGCACGGTAGAAAAATTAGAAGTTGTAAATAAAGATGCGGTAATTGTGATAACTAAGCCAGTGCCTGGAGCATCTGTTTATGGTGGAGTAAGTAATTATGGTGAAAGGTTTTCACCATAATTAAAATTAGTAATTAATTTCACTAAGTATAGAGTATTCAGTAAAGTATTCACACTCTATTGTAGGGTTTTGCTATATGTAAATATTTTAATTTGTCTTTTTATAGGCTCTAGTATGGTTCAAAATTGGAAGTGTGGATTCTTTTGAGAGAAAACTTGAAAATTCCCAAATGGAGATGAACATTGAACCAGAAGATTTTGTTCCTGTCATTTACAAGCCGGAAATCGGGTTTCTTCCTATAATTTTAATTACTTTAGGTATTGGTTACCCTATCGTGTATCGAAATTGCTATAGTTGGTGTTTAAGCCGGGCGTGAACAGTATTATATATATATTATGAACACTAATCCAAAATGTATGACTTAATTTAAATATAACAGTAAAAATAGTAGTCTTCTCTGTCGTATGTATGAGGAAAATTAGCTCCTGCAAGTAGCAGTCCGTAAACCATAGAAGCTGCGCTGGTACAGGTCTCGTGCCAGGGAATCATTTTTTTAACCAGCGTCATTAAGAATTACAGATATTTTGTTGATTTGGGAGTTAAGTCTCGTAGGTAGCAAAAATTAAACTTTACTCTTCGGTCACTTTTTAGTTCGACAAGAAGTTTAAACTGGTGAGCTACGCTTTCACGCAAACCTAATTTTAAATACCATTTCGATTTTGATCCTTGTTCGGACGAGTGTGGATAGCTCACTTGAAGATGATTTTTGCGATAATGTCGACAAACAGGAAGTAGGATTGAAAAATATTTGCTTATTTACCATTTACCTGTTTCTCTAACATCTTCACAGATGTAGGAAAACACGAAGGTCATTAGACGCCATTTACTGCAGTCGTAGAATGTGCGTATACGCAGGTGTTGTAATGAAACCAATGAAATAAGGGATGTTTCTTTGTATAGCTTTTCTTATACCTATGGTGCTAATATCTGTGAAAATGGTGGGTGGTCGTGTTGGACGAAAAGCAGGAAGGCGTTTTGGAAGTGTGATGAAATCAACAGCGAAACCAGTAAAATCTAGTGATATTGGAGTTCGGTTCAGGTAAGTCGCTTAGTAACGCCATGTAATAATAAAATAATATGTACTTAAGTATATACTGTTTTCACACTTTTATTAGGCTGTCATACTTTTATTTGTGTAGGTTGTTAAAGTTTTTGCTACAATTTGGCTAATTACTTTATGTGTCCCTACACACTCGACCCGTACTTACATGCCTGTGCGTACTGATGAACTGGTGTTGAAATTATTTGTGTTCCAGTGGTTTTATTTTGCGTCTAGTATTAGTACTTTTTCGCAAATATTTTAATATTGTATTTGTTACTTTCACAGAGATGTAGCTGGGTGTGAGGAAGCTAAAGTCGACATTATGGAATTAGTAAACTTCCTTAAACATCCGAGTCAATACATAGAGCTGGGTGCTAAAATTCCTAAAGGAGCTATCCTGACGGGTAATCATTTGAATTTCCGTGACTGCTTACGTTGCACAACACTAATACTCAAAATGAGTATTCCGTATTCGCATATTTGTGTACGTACTCGCTCGAGATTATGTCTGTTGTTACTGCGCATGTACAGGACCTCCTGGAACTGGTAAAACATTACTCGCAAAAGCAACAGCTGGGGAGGCGAATGTGCCTTTTATTACTGTATCGGGGTCAGAGTTTGTGCATATGTTTGTCGGAGCTGGTCCATCAAGGGTTGGTTCAAGAAATTCGCTTACCTACCTATTTTAAATACAAACGATGATAAGCGTAACAGTAGTATTTTCAGTAAATTTTTAACGTTCTTAAGGTTCGCGACATGTTTGCTATGGCTAGAAAGCGTGCTCCATGTATCTTGTTCATCGACGAAATCGATGCTGTGGGACGAAAACGTGGGGGTAGGAGTTTTGGAGGTCATTCGGAGCAAGAAAACACATTGAACCAACTTCTAGTAGAAATGGATGGTACTGTTTTTCATTTTTTAAAATTAGCCTTGTGCTATTATTAAAGGCTTTTACAGTAGGTTGATTATAAAGTTAAAATTTAATACTTCATACTTATAATTATGCTTCGGTTACAGGTTTTAATTCAACAACAAATGTAGTAGTTTTAGCAGCAACAAATCGAATTGATATTCTGGACGGAGCTTTGCTTCGACCTGGAAGATTCGATCGTCAAATAATTGTTCCAGCTCCCGATATTAAGGGTCGAGCAAGCATTTTTAAAGTTCATTTAAAGCTATTGAAAACTGATGTCAATAAGGACAACTTAGCTAGAAAAATGGCTGCACTAACTCCTGGTTTCACAGGTATTAAATTATTCTACAATACAAACATTTATTTTATGTAATTATTTTCTCATGTGTAGGTATACTTGTCGCCGGTTGATTATTTTTCCAGAATGCGAATGGCTGGAGCTTCTTTCTCTTGTTGATTTTTTACAGGAGCGGATATAGCAAACGTTTGCAATGAGGCAGCTCTTATTGCAGCCAGAGATTTGAACACTTCTATTGTTTTGGAACATTTTGAGCAAGCTATTGAACGTGTAGTTGCTGGCATGGAAAAAAAGACTAATGTTCTACAACGAGAAGAAAAAAAGACTGTTGCTTATCACGAAGCCGGGCATGCAGTCAGTGGATGGTTTTTGGAATATGCCGATCCACTTCTTAAGGTTTCTAGATAATATTATACAAGAATTTTGAACAAAATATTTTAATCCTGTTCTTTGTAGTAGGTATTCTAATTATACTAAAATGGCTTAGAACTTAAAATAAAAGTCCGTGCTTTTGACTGTACAATGAACAGGTATCTATAATTCCACGTGGAAAAGGGTTAGGCTATGCACAATATGTACCAACAGAGCAATATTTGTACACCAAAGAACAACTTTTTGACCGAATGTGCATGACTCTGGGTGGACGAGTTTCAGAGCAGATATTCTTTGGCCGTGTCACGACTGGAGCCCAAGATGATTTAAAGAAGGTTACTCGGAGTGCTTATTCACAGGTACGTAATGCATTTGATATTTTGTAATAATGTAATGCCTATTTCAATCGAAAATATAGCTCGTTTCCAGGATGAGTTGTCTGAACTTTTACTAGGAATTGATTTTGCTTCTAGAATGACGTTCCACGCATCGTATATTTTCTGAGAATTCCATTACGCTTACACAAAATAAAACTTGTATGACTTGAAATATAGTATTTTTAAAAATACTTCGTCAAGATAATTAATTATATGAATGGTCAATAGTAGATATTCGTTTCTTCACATTTTGAATTGAGTATACAAGTTACTAATAGGGAATAATCTTTATATAGATTTTAGAGGATCTTAGTAAGTCAGTCTCTCTTTAACAATGCAATGGGACTACTACCTAATACATAATTGTAGATGTTGCTTTGTCTGTAGATTTAATATTTTTAGCTTGGGTCGGTAGTTGTTTCATTTTTAATTTGGTTTTGTAGTTACATAATTCTTACAGATGTTAACTCTTGAACGGTTGGTAATTTATTTACTAAGTTTCTTTTTGCAGATTGTTCATTTCGGAATGAGTGATAAAGTTGGGAACGTAAGTTTTAGTATGGCAGCTCCTGGAGACATTGTAGTGGACAAACCATACTCACAAGAAACTTCTCAGTTAATTGATGAGGAAGTTCGAGCGTTGATTTCTCGTGCATACGATCGAACGATGACTCTGCTGAAGGAACATAAAGAAGACGTTCGTAAGGTAACAACTATTATAGCAAAATGTACCTTGTAGTAATGCAGTAAGTATTACATATTTTACATACCCACCTATATTTTTGCAATATAAAATTATACGTTGACACGGGTGTACACTTTACATATACTACTCTGCTTTTTACTTCTTCAAAATTTAAAATATTTGAACATTCGATCGATAGGTACACTTCTACCAAAAATCATTTGAAACCATTCTTCATTCCAAAAAGTGATTCCATTTCTAATGTTTAGTAACTCATCATCATTATGGGTTTTTGTTAATGATGCGTTGTGCATGGGACCCATGTTAATTCCCTTTCCTTATTAATACAAAGCGTCGAGTGCGTTCATTACAATCAGAAACCCATTATGATGATGAGTTCCTATTCCTAAATATAAGAAATGGATTCACTTTTTGCATGATGCGTTCCAGTGCGGTTCCTTTGATAGAGTGATAGTCAACACGTAAGCTTCTGATAGAATCGCGTTTTCTGGTTAAAAGTTATATTCATAGTAATATACTAGTTAATATGACAAGTTTTACGTAACGGTAAAGTAGCAAATTGTAGTGATAGGTTCGTATTTAATAATTGTTAGGTGGCTGAACGTTTGCTGAAACAAGATTTTCTTAGCCGAGATGATATGAATGAGCTCTTAGGAAAGCGACCGTTCCCGGAGAAGTCGACGTACGAAGAATCTGTGGAAGGCACAGGTTCTTTTGAAGAAAATACTGAACTACCTGAAGGTCTTAAAGGTTGGAACAGTCCTAAGGAATCCAAAAGTAAAAGAAAAAAAATCCGAAAGTGAACTTCCCTCCAAAAGCTAATCTGCCCCAGCCTAAATATTGTTCCAAATTCAAGTTGTAATTACCACAATCAGTTGACAATGAAAACCGAGCTGGAAGCTGGAAGCTTACAATAAATTATTCATCAACTTGAATGGTGGTAACAATTGCGGTTACACTATAAACCATTGACCATAGTATCTGTCGATGCAGTACGTACATAATTAGCGTTAAATGCAAGTAAGTACTAATTAATTATACCGAATAGCAGTACATATTTATACCAGAGGCAACGCAGCAACGCCAGTGTATTTCATATTATAAAATAAAATAAACTTAGTCTTATAGATATGTATATATTACCTCTTCAATTTTTTACGTGCGCGCAATTTTACATATTTTTTAATAAAGGCGCAAAAAATTGTTTTAAAAGTGGATTAAAAGATATTAAACTCGATTTTCCAATTTGTTTAAACGGAACAATCAAACTTGGTACAAACGCGTTTTCACACTAAAAAAATTACCAATAGGAGTTTTAAACAAGGCGTGAAAATATGCAAAACACGTTTTCTGATACAGTTTGAAAGTAATGATGCTTGCAGTTGAGTGATATAGCGTTAAATCTAAAAAAAAAAATCAGACCGGCCATTGTAAGTTAAAGTTTTTGTTACTAAATAACTAAAGACCTAAAAGTACTTTCTCTCTAAAGTATACCCACGCGTCCATTGGACGGGCGGCTACACTTGAATGTATGTAGGATTAAATAGAAGCGTTCTTTGAACTTTGAAAGTTCACCAAATTATTACAAATAAGTTTCAGTTTGCTTTATTGTCTAGTCATTCATAAAGTATTGATTTCCAATGACGGGCCTATAAACTACAATAAGAAAAGAAAAGAAAATATTAAATAATACGACTAATCAACTACAACACCTCGTAGGAGCATACAAATCATCACCAAATCTGCTTCATAGATATGCTCAATAAGAGCCTTTGTAGTGCTCGACGCATTTCTAAGGTATACCCGTCGTTAGGACGGGCTGCCACACTTGTATGTATTGTTGGGCCACGAAGTCTAGTCGCAAAGCATAGAGAAAATCCCATTTACGGCTAATGTTAAACGCTCAATGTTTTGCGACTAGACTTCGTTTTTTTAGTACGTTTGTTCGTATCATTGAAGATCGTGCGGATACCAGCTTTGAGAACTGTATAATTATATTTTGAAATAAACACACGAACGAGCAAATTAAATGAGATAAATTTATTTATTACAAATCGTGTAAAAACGGTGTTGGTATGCATAGAGTCTTCCCATAAAGTTCTTGAATTGAGATAATTTTACCGTATATTCTCGAGTAGAGCTCCTGGGGCTCTATTCCAAATTCCTGCGTTGCCTTCCGCATAACACAATGCAATGCTATGTTATGGCAGAACCATGGAGGGGGGTCTTTGGGGTGGGGCTCTATTCGAGACTGGGGCTCTATTCGAGACTGGGGCTCTATTCGAGACTGGGGCTCTATTCGAGACT
>JAQFZC010001777.1:0-26971 GCA_034695205.1 Dicyrtoma fusca | reverse complement strand
CACACTACCGAACTGAAAATATTGAAAAACGGTCGTAGTACGGTTAGGCATGAGCAAGGTTTGTTCATAGTTGTCTAACTTTCAAAGTTTTTAAAGTTTTCCTAAACAAATCACACCCAAGGTACTCTGAAAAACTGCGAACAAGGTGATGGGAATGAATTGTACTTTTTTATTTGTTTTCAGCATTTTAATTTGAGCGACCACAATTGCAAGGAAACCACAATTACAAGCCTTCACCCTATTTTGCTAATTACAGCCATTTAGAAGAAACGTTAAAGATGAATCGAGTGCAAAGGTTGATTTAATTTAACAGCTACCATTTTTTAAAAGCATGGGACATATTCCACAACTACAACAGGAGCCCCCAAAATCACAGTGCCTGGTGGCCGGTGGCAGGAAGCTGGAAAAGAGGGACCGTAATCATAGTGTCTGTTGGCTGATGGCTAGTGACTTCGAACAGAAACGGAGCAAACGTAATCACGGTTGCTGCCTAGACTAGCGGACCAGCGACTAGACTATTTATCTTTTTGGCCGGTTAGACTAGACTCAAATAGCCAGGGGTTCCAAAAATCAGGACTAGACTAGCCCAACACCCGACATTATCACAATAAAGTCTTGAATTGTCTTACGCGGTTGCTGTAAAAAGTCAAGCCACATAAATTTGTTACTTTAAAATGATGCATTACCCAATAGAACAACTTTAAAACGTTTGAATACCCAATAGTGTAATTCAAATATGTTTAATTGCAAAATATTGTAAAAAAATGGTAGATTATAGGCTATTTTTTCTTAAAGTGTTATATCAATCAGTAATAAATCTTTAAAGTGTTACATCATCTAATAATTTTATACGAATGTTATGTCAAACAATGTTTATTCACAAATGTTATGTAAGCCGTTAACGTAATATAAAGTGCTCTTTTGGGTACAACAGTTCCAAAAACAAACGAATTTTGAGGACAGGTCATTATGGGGGCAAAACACTTGTTAAAACAAAATATAATGTTTGGTAAACCAGCTACTTAGGCAAAATACTATAGAAAACAACACTCGTTGACGCAGAATGATTTATGGAGCTCAATGTTCTTTCACGTAAAGCAGTAGCTAGTGCAGCAAACACAAGGACAAATCAATCGTTAGTGGAAAATGGTATTCGGGGCAGATTAGCTATGGACAAGCAACGTTCGTTTAAATATAGAGCTCGTGACGCGACTCACAAATTGAGCCAAACACTTAGTAGGGCACAATGTTCTTTGACAAAAGGACATTTCACACAAAACGCTCCTGAAGGCACGAGCAAACTGGTGTAAACTGCTTAAAAATGCACTAATCCCCTTTATGTCTTGTCTTGGCAAATAGTGCGTTGGAGAAAACGTTTGGTGGGGCGAACTAGAAGCAGAAGAAATGATTTAAAGGTAAAATTGGTCTTTTATCATTAATTCGTGTACGTGAGTGTTAAGATTCATTGGAGCACGTTGGTGCTGAGTTTAAACGATTGCCGGAAATAAACAGGTATTATTAAATTTTTTACGTCAGGGCACAATGCTTGTTAACTAAATTGTTCTTTTCGGAAAAGGCACGATGTGTTCAAATGCGTATTACTGCAAAACGTTTGCCAAGGCCAAACGCTTATTTGCAAAAATTCTTGTTAAGGCAAATCTCTCCTAAGGGCAAAGCGTGTTCAGAAGTGAGCATACAAAATTAAACGCAAAAGTTCAATTTCAATACAACTGTTTATTGCAATTAAACTATATATACACAGAATAATATTGGAAGGTATTCAACCTATACGTCATAACTGTCGTCAGTTCATTAAAGTATTTTAAAACTCGTTCTTTGGGACTGCCTCATCTTGGTAATGAAAAGGTATTCAGAGTCAAATAATGTTTATGACAAAACTGTTTGGGAAACCAAACAATTTGTCTACTAATATGGTCCTTGAGCAAAGCAATATGTGATGCACAATAAATTTTGTGGTAAAGCGTTCCATAAAATAGCAGTCTACTAAAACCACATTTTTGTCCCAACTTTTACTTTGTCTCAATAGGCAAAACAGTTGTTGGTTTAAACACGCTGTAGTTAGTGTCTATCAGTTTTTATTAGGATTACCTTTAGGAAAACAGTATTACCCACAATCCAAGACTGACAGGTAGATTTACTGTAGAAATAATAAAGTTAAGATGACAACAGACGACCAAAATTTATCAAACCTGTTTACAGCGCAAACTTATTTCTTGCTGCAAACACATCTAAAACTAATTTTAGAGAAACACAATAATTTATGAAACTTCAATTAAAGCACACTATACAGGTTGAACGGCAGATTTATTAGATTTGAATAAATATAAGATACAACAACCTTATCAACAAAGACCGTTTAAATACAAAGACAGATTTAATCCAATAAGCATTCTCTCCAAAGATGGTTTTGTTAACTAACTTGTTGCCCCAATAAATGGCGTCCTGAACAAACAATGACCTTCACGAGAATTATTTACTGAATGTTTTCTGTCCAGCAAGCATTTTGTTTCAGTTTGCATGTAGATTCTGGTTTGCAAAGTCATTTATTGTCTTGGTGTTTCTCCTAGCAAATGTATCACCTTTTGTGCCGTAAAGGCATTTTGAGCAAATAAAGAATTTGCCCAAGCAATTTATTTGCCACAACAAGTTTTCTGTCTCAGAGACTGCTTTTATTTGGCTCTAACGACAGCTTCCCCTTGCAAGAGTTTTGTGTGCATATAGTAATCAACCGTTTCTTTTCTAAGACCCTTTTGCCGACACAATTGTTGCGCCTATGTCTTGTACCCTGAATTTTGTTTTGTCTAAGAATATATTTACCGCCAAAGACGATTTGGCCAAAACCATTGTTTTGTTGTTGATCAGAGTGCAAAGTTGCAAAGTGCAGTTTGCAACAACAATCGTTTTGCCTCCTCTAACGTTTTGCCCTAGGGTGTACACCGAGCGTTTTGCCATTCCCAGATTTCATTTCCGCCTAGGTGCGGTTTTGCAATAAGCACGGTCTTAGTTTAACGACGACTGCTAACGAAAAGGTGTTTATAACCACCAGCGTTGTTTGTGAAAGAGCTTTTGCCCCGTAGACAGTTTCACACAAACCACGATTTTGCCCCTTCATCAGTATAACCTTAACAAAATGTTTAGCCCGGGCTACGTTTTGCTCCTACCAGTGTCTGGCCGAAAGAGTTTTGACATTGAGAGCATTTTACCCCAATAAGCGTCTTGCCACAACAATCGTTTTGCTTCACACTGCGTATTTCCTTAGCAATCGTTTTGCCTCAATTCTGTTAGTGAGAAAGATTCTGTTAGTTGTTAGTCTGGAGACTATACTGTGTGTGGTGACTATAGTGTGTATGTGAAGTGAATATACTGTTTGTGTGGTTACTATACTGTGCCTGTGTGGTAACTACTTTGTGTGAGCGTGACAATAATGTGTGTTTGCTGACTATACTGTGTGTGGTGACTATACTTTGCATTGTAACTATGATGTGTGTGCGTGACAATAGTGTTTGTGTGGTGAATATCTGTGTGCAACACGACTAGACGGTGTGTGTGATGACAATATTGAGTATAAGTGTACTGCGTGTGTTCTCACTCTACTGTGTGTGTGGTGACTGTACTTTGTGTGACTATACAGTGTGTGCGTATATAACTACACTTTGTGTCTAATGACTATCCTGCGTGTGTGTGGTGATCATATTGAGTGGGTATAGTGACTACACTGCGTGTGTGTGGTGACTATACTGTGTGTGTACCTATACTGTGTTTGTGTGTGGCAATAGTGTGTGCTTGAGGACGGTATTGAGTGTGGTGACCATAGTGTGTGTGATGACTAGTGTATGTGGTGCCTATAGTGTGTGTGGTGACTATAGTGTGAGTGTGTGGCGACTATGGTGTGCATGTGTGATGACTATACTGTGTCTGTTGTTACTATAGTATGTGTGTGGTGGCTATACTGGAAGTGTATGTTAATGGAGTGTGTGTTGACTATAATTTGTGTTTTTGGTGGGTTTAGTGTGTCTGCGGTAACTATACTTGTGTGTGTGGTGACTATACTGCGTGTTTGTGTGGTGACAATAGTGTGTTTGTATTGACTTCATTGTGTGTAAGTGTGATGACTACTAAGGGTGTGTGAGGGCTCTTCTGTGTGTGTAAATATAAAGTGTGTGTCTTAGTAATGTTGCGTGTGTGTGCGGTACACATACTGTGTTTTTGTAGTGGCTAATCTGTGTGTATGCAGGTAGTGACTACTGTATGTGTCTGGGTACTGTAATCTGTGTGTGTGACTACACTGTGTGAGTATTGTAACGAGTGTGTTTAGTGTAAGAGAAGGAGAGTTACGGCAGGTAACTAATCGGAGTATTGAAATGTCAGAATGCGGAAGAAGAAAGTATTGCACAGTGTGATGTGCAGTGAGGAAATGGGTTGTGGATGTGAGACGAAAACGGAACAAGGAGGCAGTTAGCTACGGACGGTGGAGAGGAAAGATCAAGGAAAGCGAGCTAGCGATTATTATTATTATATTTGGAGCGAGTGAGACTTTGTGAGTTTATTATTGGAAATCGAATTAATTTGTGTTTTAAATAAAGTCCCCATCTAAAGGCATTGTGTTTCAGATACTCTTTAGAGATTTGTGCGCAATAATTAACCATTCATCTTCATAAGTTATTTATCATTTCATTGTAGTTTTTAGGAATTAAAATAATAGAGAGAGAGAGAGAGAGAGACAAGGAAGTCCAGACCAGACGGTTTTAGGCCGCCATGCACGAACCTTTCTCTGTAGTCGAGCAAAGCGAGTTAAAGAGTAATTAATTATGAAATTCAATCTCATCCCCTACATCATCATCAAATCAGTCATAATTTAGGACAAGGAAAGGTAAAGTACAGATTATGACGTTGGACTAAAATACGCATTGTTTCATATTGGAGGTTTAGGACGATCTAAAAATGGTCATGGAACTAGAAATTAGTGAAATAAGCCTGAAAACATTAAAGTATTATAAAAGTGGAAATTGAAGACTGAAATCGAATAACTAAAGTAATAAAATTGAAGGAAAAGTCACAAAAGTGCGAACTTTTTCCATCAAAGTATGTACCTATACTATTAACATTCAGCGCCATTTTGGCAGAAGCCACTAACATCGAGCCAGCGTGTTTCAATCTTCTATCAACATGGCGGACAACGCGGAAGCCGACGACGAACAGTCACCAGTTAACGCGTAAGAATTATTAATAATTCAACGAGTACGTAAGTCAACCCACAATTACAGAAAATAATAACTTATTTTGCTCATTTATTGAATAATAATTAAAATTTTGAAAAGTGAGCATATAATGGGAAAAGATTATTACATTATTTTTGTTGTTGTCTGTTGTTTGATAGAATTATAGAATACATACGTACCTATAAAATATTACTGGTAGGTAGATATTTTGATAGTGTCTAGAGAAAACTTGAACGGCGTGTTACTGAATTCTAACAATATGGCGGTAGAGCCAGAATCTGAAGATCACTAGTAGTAGTGTTAGCTATAAATATACCGAAGTATCGAAGTAGTATTTTTGGGAGACACATGCTCAGTTCATTTAGTCCTATTGAAAGTTCATTAAATCAAAGTTTTAATTTTTTTTAATTCCCAAAGTTGATCGTTAAATTCATCCAAATACACGGACCGTATAAAAGAGATTTTTACTAATTTACCCACATGGCTAGTACATTAAAATTAATAGAAAGTTCAAAATAGCAAAGTTTTAATTTTTTTTAATTGTTCAGTTAACCGTTGAATATTGACTAGTGACTTGTATCCTAAATAGACATCTAATAATAATTTCCCCCCCTACTTCGAAGGTTATTTGGTTTCTTCTAAAAGTGAATCCTAAATATTATACCAAACAGAAAGGACGTTAAATACGGCATTCTTTTAATTTCGCCCAAATGGCAAGTTCATCTAGAGACATTAGTGGAGTGTTGAAAGGACTTGAAAAGGACACTGAAGTGACTGAAAAGCCGGAAATGAATTTCGGAAATCAGGAAAATCAGGAATCAGTGCAGGAATTAATAGATTTGACAGAAATAGACGAGAAAATTATTTATTTCCACAAGTTGACATCGACGAGCAAGAGAATTCATTAACAATGGCGGAGCAGATTAGTAAGCTTCGACAAAAAATGAAACGTTAATGAAGGAAAATAGGGAAGCTAAGGAGTTATTGTTCGAAAAGCAGGTAGACAAGAAAAGGATCGAAGTGATTGTGACAGATAATACTAAAAAAACTAGACGAAAGCCAGTTAGTGACGATACTTTCTAGAAACCATTGAATGGAGTTTTTGAAAAAGTTCCACATCCTAATAAGTCTATTCGTCAATTAGCAGTAGAGGAAGGAATTAAGAAGGATACTATAGCAAACGCTCCGCGGAAAGCTATACAGTTCGCGGAAGATAACAACAACCAGAAGTTAAATAGTAAACGTAATGTTAATTCACAGCAGGATAAACAATTACCAGGAACGATGATTACCAAAAGGGAGTACCAATACCAACTTTTGATTGAAGGTCATGATGATTAGGATGAGTTTAGTGAACAGAAGGAGTTATTTGATCCTGCATCATTCATGGAGAATGACAGTGAGTACGATCGGGAGCATCCAGGTGAAAAGGAAAGTGATTCTGAACGTAGTCGCAAACAAGAGGAAATACAGGAAAGTCGTAAAGAAACACCTGAACGATTAATAGAGAAATTAGAGGAAGCGATTAAAAGTCCCAAGGATATTAAGGATGTGTTGTGGTACAAGGTTAAAAATTTGCGCAACCTACAAATGGATTTCGATGATAAAAATTTTCAATTGATGAAGAAGTGTATTGGTCCGTATAATTTTTCACTCAATTCGGACATTTATTTAACCCATTTGGAGGATCATCGATCTGATAAACGGATAGAATGGAAATATTTTTTGGATACTATCCGACATTTGTTTGTAGATCACAAGAATTATGAAGTTGAGAATTCGTTTTTGAATGTAGAACCATGGTTGATCACTAGAAAGATCGATGCACAAGCTGATCAGGAGAGATATGAGTTATGGTTGAAATTCAAGGATCAGTTGTTAGCAAATTTTAATCCAAAGGATAATGTTAGGAAGGCTGAGGATCAGTATGAGTAGTTTACATTAGGAAACAAAACTGCAGTCGACTTTGTGTCACAGAAGGTGGACTTTATTGTTAAAATCAATCTTAGACTTTCATCTCACAACATTTTGAGGAAATTCTTGAAAAAATTACCAGCTAAAGTCAGGGATGAAATGCATGACAGATAATGTCATTCAATTTAAGGGTTCGTAATTCAAATAAATACTCAACGAAATAAACGTTTTCAAGTTTTGAAACTTGGGTTTGATTTCAAGTTTCATTTGAAACTTGAACTGAAGACCAAGTAGCTTGGTTTCAAACCTTGGAAATTGAAAGCTTTATTTGGTGACCCTTAAAACTTGACCTTGAATTTCGTCAATATTCCACAAAACTTGAAAAATTTTAAAATGATAAAAAACCATTAATAACTGTAAAAACACACAAAAAATGGTACTAAATCATAAAAACTCGTTACAAAAACCAAAATCAAAAACAAAAGGACCAAAAATCTGTTAAATCTCGAAAATGATAAAAAACCATGATTTACTCTATGTACAAACAAAAACTAGTACACAATCATAAGAACTCGTTAAAAAACCAAAACACAAAAAAAGGTCCAATAATCTTGAAATTCTCAAAAACGATAAAAACCAAAATTTACTGTAAAAAAACAAAAACAGTACTAAATCATCACAAATTGTTAAAAAACCAAATACGAAAAAAAGGCCTAAAAAACTTGGAAATCTAAAAAAGGATAAAAAACCATTTTTCAAAACTATTCAACAAAAAACCCTTTCTGTTACGATTACAGTAATCATGAGGATAAAAAATAATTTTGAGATTTATGGTTGTTTTACTAATTGAATTTGGTCAAGTACTTTGTGTAATATTGTTTTCAAGTTTCAAGTTTCGAAAACAAGTTACTTGTTTTTGAGTTCAAGTTTCGAATGAAAACTCAAAAAAACAATGAAATTGAATCTTTATAATTTACGAACACTATTCAGTTTCAACATTCAGAAATAGACTTGAATTAGTGCTACCGAATTTCAGACAGCTAGATAAAACGTCGAAGGTAGAGCCTACACGAGCTGAGAAAGCCAAGAAGGATAAAAAGGCAGGGAAAATCCGTCTAATTCTTAAAAACACAGTTCAGGGAAGTTCAGGAGTATTCACAACAAACCACAAAGCAGTCAAAGATAGAGTTCGGATGATTAATTGTAGTTATTGTTCAAAACTGGGATGTTCAGAGAAGGATCTTTGGATTAATCGGAACCGACAGCAAGTTCCAAACTGGCAAACCAACCAACTAGGTCAAGAAGTTTTTATTCCAGCAAATCGGGATTTCAAAGAGTGATTTGGAGGTCATTTTCGAGAACACTCCAACCCATTCAATGATTCAACTCGAGTTGCCCGTAAAAATTTTGATTCGAGAAAGTTACAAAAGAGAGTTTGAATCTTTCACAATAAAAATTATCCAGTAAATTTGATACCAGACCGGACACAGCATTTACACAAATGTTGCAGATCCTACTCGTTACAATCATCACTAAATCATTCAAAACATCTAATTCTTGATTTTACTTGCCTCGTAGTAAACTTTTATTTATTTCATGGAATCAGATTGATGAATGTTGATTATAATGATATTGTTATGAAAGAAGAGACAGAGTCTAGAAGTCCATCAAAATATTCCGATAAGTTTAAAGAATGAAAACAAATAGAGGATAATTAAATGTTTATTGTTTTTCCTAGTAAAGTGAAATCAGTTTTAAAATGAAACTTATAATTTGTTACAGTTATTAAACAATTAAGGGATATTTTTTGAATTTTGATTTAAAAGTGTATACGAAATTATAACATCAGACGGAAACCCAATTAAATTTTATTTTAAGGACAACGTACATATTAAAACAGTCCTAGTTCAATCACATTGTGGAACCCACATGAGGGATATTTAAAGTATATCAACATTACATTGGGACGATTTTAATGCGTTTGGTTCGACTTGTTTTGTTTTTGTCAAGCATTTTAAGGAGTATTAGCAGATTTGTCATTTGGAACGAACATCGAAGATGAATACCAGCGAGGAACCGAGGAATTTCGAAAGCTTAAGTACTTTACGGAATTGAAAGGACATCAAAATGCGAAGGAAAGATACTAGCGCGGAGCAATTAAGCAGAGTAAGCAAATCCAGTGAATAATAAAATCAGTTAATTGGAAAAATTAAACAAAACCGGTAACAATTATACATTTAATATAATAATACATACATTTACATAACAGTTAATAACATTTAATTCGAACAGATCAATACGTTTAATTTCAATTATCACAGAATACGTAATCATTTAACGAAACCATAATAGCAAAATAGTACAGATACCGTAAACCAATAATCAAATCATCAATATTACAAGCCATAGCAACCCGAACCGATTTAAAGCAGATTTACAAATTACAGATAGAATTATTTATAGAATTATGTTTTTTGTAACTTGAAAGCAGAATTATTTTTCTTTACCATCACAGAATTTATAAACAACTTAAGAATAGCAACTTAAGGTGAATATGTAGTTTTATACAATCCTAAAATTAACCTAATAAGAAACGGTCGTGAATATCATACCAATAAATTAAATGTATTCTAGGACACTTGTTGAGGGATTAGTGAACGTATATACATAACTATGTATTTACATTAATATTCTAAAGATACTTTTGCAATCAATTTAGAGAGGTATTTTTTTTTAAATTATTTCATTTTTTTTAATGTAACAAACTTACATTGACGGATTTCAGGTAGATACATTTGTTAATTATCTTGAGCAGATTAATTTATTTATATGTATGTATTTTGAGTATCAGGAGGTAAATAGGCGAAACGGTAATTTACTAAAAGTACTTACCTAGTCTGAATAGAAAAAGACAGATGTCGACGAAACGGTAATTTAATAACAACTCAAATTACCTAGTCATTTATCGTAATAGATAGAATAAGGCACATAATCTTACGTTTTATAATTTCTGTTTTAGCGTTTACGTTAATTCAATTAATTAAAATCAACTGTTATAGTAATTGGTACCTTATTTTAGTAGATTACATACAAGGCAGATAAAGGAAGAGATATTTATTGATAATTACATCCATTTAAATAATGTAATTAGTCATTATATGGAAGTATACTCAGAATAGGATGATATAAAGGAATTATGTATGTTTAGGGGATGTTGCAGATTGAAAATATGGAAGCCCGTTAGTTTTGTTAAATCATCAGCGAATTAATAATTATTTATAAATTTAGGGAGTTATTACACCAATACAGCTAAACACATTCTAGTTTACTATGACAATTAGGGAATTCATTTTCGTTTTGCGAGAGTTTAATTGATTGAAAAGGTATACTATATTATTAGCATTTCTACTATAAGTGAATTAAGAGTAATCAACTAGTTGATCTGTTTTCAAAATAGCAGATAAAGGTATTTCACGGTGTAATGGAGGCTTTAACTACGAGTTCTTGCTGGCTTATACATTCCTGTAGCCCAACTCGTATTAGATTACAATTATAGTAATTATAATGGAGATAGACTAATAATTAAGACATCGAGTAATAACACCGTAATATAGTCATACCACTTCAGATTCATTATTTACACAGAACAGACAGTTTTATTACACTTTACTTCAACATATTTAAATTAATTAATACATAAATAAGTACAATATGAACAGGATAATTACCACAGCATTACTATAACTCACATACTTACGTATAGCAGCTAATTAAATTTTTGTTCTTATCAACAACTTCAGTTAATCGTAATAATATAGACAGCTTATAACTTTAATCCTTAATACATACTATACACTATATGCCATCAAGTATTGTAATTCTACCAAAGATGAAACATATTACCTAATGAAGGGAGAAGTCGACACTCAATACAAGTTCGAGATTATGTTTTAGTACAGATTCATTACACATTTTTACAATTAATATAAAACTCATTTAAACTTAGCAATAATAGAAGCCTGTTGTTCTAAATCTGCCACGTAGTTTCAAAAAATAAAAAATCAATTTTACTCGTATCACCATAGCATTAACGCATACATTACCGAAGCTGTTGTAGTATAACAAAAGTCGATCACAAAATGATCAACAACTTTTCAATAAGAAATATTTTTTAGTGAACACTATTAAAAACATTTACAATAGTAGAGCATTTTTTAAGATTATTATGCTGATAGGATTTAGCCATTAACATCAGTAAAAAGATTATCGCTGTATACTATGCCTACTGCCAACGCACGATCTACTGCCACGGCACTGTCCGCCGTTCCGAACCACTGGAAATATACTTTATTAGTGTAAGCGTTTCAATTTAAATTACGCTTTAAAAATGCTCAATACTTCTTTTTACCCATGTTTAAAATGCTTAATAATGCTCTTTTCCCAGCTAGAAAATGCTTATTAATGCTTTTTGCCCAGCTTATAAATGCTCATTCGACAAGACTATTATATTGATGGAATATACCGACTTTTGTTTCTGCTTTATGATGCCATTGCATTGGTTCAAATCTTACTAAAAATCCGACCTAATGTAGATACTTCATAATACTAATAATACTAATAAAATTGCGTATTGTATTCGGAAAAAGATTTTATTATTGTATGATTTAATTGGTCGGTAAGAAGTAAGCAAACTTTTAAAATTAAAAAAGTTAAAGCATAAACAATAAAAATAGTTTAATTTTGATTCGGCAAAGACACACGCGGAGGAGGATGCACGGTACACACGTACACAAAGTATCGTCAGCTAGTGAAAGCTGAGTCCCCCTCGGGGTGTTTTATTTTCTTTATGGGCTTTTGGAGTGACAGATACGGCATAAAGCTTCTTATTTCTTAATGGCTTTGTACTTGGCGTGCTAGCCTCATCACTGCATCTGAGCCTCACAGCCTTCAATGATCAAGCATTTTCTTTTTTAGCGCACAGCTCGCCAACTCGCCACTGAGTACAATCGATGCTTCTTAATTGCCGCCAATTTACAATGCCTTTGGCGTTTGGCTGTTTGTGCTCGTGAATGGCGGATGATTTTAAAAAACCTCTTTTTCAAGAACTAAAAATCGGAACCTTAATAACATAAAATATCTTCAGTGTTTAATTTAATCATTATTTTATTATTATATTTTTATTACCAGGACCAGGATATTATTTTATTAGTTTTTTGTGTTTTGGTGTGTTTTTTTGTAACTTTTTGTTTAGGATTCTTTAGCATCTTCACACTTACGGAGGAGACTGGGAAGGTACTGGTTTGCCATGCTTACTAATACACGCCGGTCATTTGTCATTGCAAAAAAAACTGCCGTTAGAATTATCACTTTTAATTCACTTCGCATTACGAGGTCAATTTTTTTATCGGTAAAAATATTCGTTACTATGTTACCGGCAATGCATCTATTACAGTCAGGGATTATTGTGGTCGTTTTATTTACTTAGTTAGGTTCATTTACCGACTTCTTTTGTAGGTTTATAAACTGACTTCGCTAAGTTTATTTTTCTACTTAGTATGTATATAAACTGTCAGCGTTAAGTAAATACATGGCATGTTAACGGCCATTTGAAATTGTGCGAGTTTCGGTATAGATAGATGACCAGCAAAAGAGCATCACCGCCCTAAATGTTTTTTCATCTTCTTGATCTTTAGTGTTCGTTTTCTCTACTGAGATAAAAATTTTCGTTTTGCAACTTGGGTTTTTTAAAAAAGCTGCTTCAAAATTCCATAAAATGTGTAAGGGCTTTTTAGGTAATAAATGAACAAGCGGATCCGTGACACACAAAAATTCTACTTTTAAAAACTACGGGTTTTTGCATTTGCAGAACGCCTGAAACAGAATAAAATTGTAAATTATATATTCAAGAGGGTAATAGCACCTAAAATCTCTGTTGTACCGAAGAAAATTTTAATTTTCGCAACTTAGATTCTGTTCTCGAATTTTATTAATAAAAGAGAACAGAATCTCAGTTTCGAAAATTAAAACTTTCCTCTTTGATTATGTAAGTTACAACTTTATTCTGTTTTGGGCGTTCTGCAAATGCAAAACAACAAACAACGTAGTTTCTAAAAGCAAAATTTATTGGTGTCACGGATCCTCTTCTTCTTGTAATACCTTAAAAATTCTTACACATTTTATGAAACTTTGAAGCTGCTTTTTCAAACAACCCAAGTTTCAAAATGAAATTTTTTATCTCAGTAGAGATAGCGAACACTAAAGAGCAAAAAGATTGAAAAACAATTTTAGTTGGTGATGAACTTGTTCTGGTTCTCTATACCGATACGCGTGCAGATTTAAATGGCCGTTAACATTACAGGTATTAACTTAACAGTGAAAATCAGTTTATATACTTACTAAGTAGAAAAATTAACTTACTGATGTCAGGTTATAAACCTACAAACGAAGTACATAGGTAACTAAAAAAACATAAATAGGTATAAAAACAACAATACTCCCTGACTGTAATATACACCATGTATACAGAAGTATTTCCGATCGCGCTGCACGATACTTCTAACTTACTTATCGTACCTAATATTCGCAGCAGACACATGTAACTAACCATTAACTGATAAGTTACTTTATTAGCTTCACTAATAAGTTCATTTCAATGCAACAGCACTATGTAATAAAATAAATAAAAAGTTAAAAATTTAGCTGAAAAATTAAGGACAAAAGTCTGGCTGATTTTGAATTCGAGCTACGTTAATATAAATTCTTAAGAGTAGTTTCTCGAAAAGTAGTCGACAGATTTCCAAACTGACTGCAGATTTAGAAAGAGGAGGTCAAAATCAGGCGTGTAAAAATACAGTTAAATCGATGTGTCAAAATCGATTTTTTCAAAAAACTAACTTTTTGGAAGTTGGTTGCTGAAATTATTAAGAGTATTTTCTCGAAAAGATGTCAACAGATGTCCAAACTGATTTCAGACTTGGAAACAGGAGGTCAAAATAAGGCGTGTCAAAATACAGTTGAGTCGATTTGTCAGAATCGATTTTTTCAAAATACTAACTTTTTGGAAGTTGGCTGCTGGAATTCTAAAGAGTATTTTCTCAAAAAGTAGTCAACGGATTTCCAAACTGACTGCAGATTTAGTAATACGAGGTCAAAATACGGCGTGTCAAAATACAGTTGGGTCGATTTGTCAGAATCGATTTTTTCAAAGTACTAACTTTTTGGAAGTTGGCTGCTGGAATTCTTAAGAGTATTTTCTTAAAAAGTAGTCAACGGATTTCCAAACTAACTGCAGATTTAAAAAGAGCAGACAAAACATATTTGTCACAAATTGAGAAAGGTTACTTTTTAAAACGTTTTTAGTACGAAAAAACTTGTATTACTTTTGAAAAAGTTAAGCTGGGGTTTGAACTCGAGTCAGTTACTTGCGTATTTAATACCGCAGCCTTAAACTGAATGCATATTTAGAAAGAGCAGACAAAACGCAGTTGTCACAAATTGAGAAAGGTTACTTTTTAAAACGTTTTTAGTACGAAAAAACTTGTATTACTTAAAGTTAAGCTAGAGTTTGAACTCGAGTATGTTACTTGCGTATTTTAGACAGCAGCGTTGAACTGAGTACATATTTGGAAAGAGCAGACAAAACTTAGTTGTCACAAATTGAGAAAGGTTACTTTTTGAAACGTGTGGTTTGAGTCTCTTGTTTGCATACAGAAGGACGAAGTGATGGCTCCTACTAAGAATGCTGGTTGTGTGAGCATGAGTGGACGTCCGCGTAATACAAAACGATGGAATAAAAATCCTCTCGGGATTGCTCAAAAGATGGCATTGATTTCTCGTATTTTGGAATCCTGGAAAACTGCGTCGCCTTCAGGAAAACATAGTATTTGGGGAATGCTGGCAGCGTGTGACAAGAAGTATGTTGTGAATGACAGAAAGTTTCTGAAGAAACGGTTTATGGAAAACGACCGCAACGTGCAGGTATTGCAACATTTAGTGTGTTGATCTAATCTGCATACTTGCATACATAACGTTTTTACGGCGAAGTAATGCAGCATGCTAATGTATATTTGTATAACGTAGGAACTATTTCGGAATGAAACTGATGGTATTACCAGACATTTGCCACCACCACTTGATTGTTCAACTCCTAAAGTAAATGAGACAAAGTATTGCATTTGCCATGAACCTGCACGTGGAAAAATGGTCAAACGTTTAAATTGCATGGATTGGTTGCACATTTCATGCGTTAAGGAAAGCTTTACTAAAGTTGCTAAAAATTCCAATTTGGCAGTGTCCTCGATGCAATGTTTTTTCTCGTATCAAGATTTCCGAACTATACCTGGAAAGAGTTTCAGGTTATTGACTGTATTTACGTAACCGTGTACAATGAACGTGACACGTACGGTACCCAAACTAAATGACTTTATGTTTTGCAGTTCGACAAGTGTCAGACGGCCAGATTAGCAACATTCGTATGGCAACATTCGCTCCTCTGGTTGTACAGGAGACGTCAACGTTTCAATCACACGCTGCACTGAATGTCTCGCCTAAACAAGCCGGAAGCAATGCGAGCGACGCTGTCCTGTATACAATTGCCTTTGGAAGACGATGATATTTGCCCACATGCAGATGCTACTGACGAAATGGAGGAGTATGAGCAATATGTTATTAACGACATAAGTTTTGAAGGTATTAAATGGTGTAAAATTACTTAAATGTTAAACCTTGACAAATTCGTATTGTGTCAACATGTTATATATTAACGGTTTAAATTTTTTATTTTGCAGATGTCGCTGAATTAGGCAATGACAATTTTATTGTAGTCAACAATAGTGATGATGACATTTCCGAGGACGCAGTATCCATTAGAGACCCAAGTTGTATGAAGTTTGAAGTAAGGGTACAATTTCAATTCTTTCCATCTGCACATTTAAATAGTATGTATTTCAAACTCGGGTCTTGTGGATTCCAATTTCCTTTTCATGTTTTGTCAAGCTTTTGCTCACGAGCTGTGATCTTCATCAATGCACATTGGTTGCAACCGCTGTTCTTTGATAAACTAAGACAACGGGACAAAAATTAATCCAATATGGTCGGCTACACTGTTTCCAATTAACCTAAATATTACCGCGTACAGTCGTAGATACTGCTACTGGTTACGTTGTTACAGAGATAAAATTAAAATTTAGGATTGATGTAATATGTTTTTACATTTCGTTATTAACAGGAAATGTACGTAGTCAAGAAATGTTAGTAGCAACAACTACTTACAATGAATACGGTCCTGATGAAGATCACAGCTCGTGATGGAAAGCTTGACGATAAATAAAAGGAAATTGCAATACACAAGACCCAAACTTGAAATACATACTATTGAAGTAACTGTGTAGATCTATTTCAACCTATAATTGTATAAACGCATTATGTTCTGTTGTTTGTGTTGATTTTTTTGTAGCCTAATCCAAACATTGTCGCCATACCTCCAGCAGAATTTGAGTTTGAGGTGGACTGTAAAGAATGGCCAAATTTTCTGGAGGACCGCAATGGCAAACGGAAGTTGAAAAGAGGGTGGACGGATTATGTGTACAGTTATTTTGAGAAAACCAATCCGTATTGTGTGTTGGTGTTTAGAAACACGGTTCGTTCCTCTGGATACTAACAAGTACCTGTGGACTAGAGGGCACTGTAAACATCCTAACTGCTGGAGTTTTATAATGGAATGCAAATCCTACAAACAACACGCTTCTGTTCAAGGTTCGGTAAGTTGTACGCAATAGGTAAATACATTGTCGGAAAGTTTGTTCTCATTTTAAAGTAGTAATACATTGTATGCTGATCTATTTTGCAATAAGAAAGTATTATTTGTGTTTGTACAACGCAGGTGCAAGGGAAGTTTTGCTCATGACAGAAACGATTTTCTAAGTCGCAAGTGCCAAAACCAGATGCGTACTAAATTGAAAGATCAATTACAGTGGAAAGGAGCAGCTGCTGTTGCTACGACGGTGCAGAAAAATGCTAATATGACAGCCATTTGTGGTGGAAACCTCACGTCAGCCCCTGCTCGCAAACTTTATGGAAATATGAACCAAAAGATAACCAGAAAGTTGTGTTCATGATATGACAATTTTTTCGTAAAGATGTTAAATTAATTCTATTACTACAGCGATTGCAAGAAGGAGATAAAGTTAAGGATCCACTGCAAGATATTACGGAGAAACAGCGAGAAGAACTACGATCCGGCCAGAGTTTTATTCGGTGGTATTCACTGTTTCCTTTCCGAATAGTAACCTGTAGTGACGACCAGATCAGAATTGCCAAACTGCTCTACAAGCACAAAATTGACCTTCGCTTACACGTTGACGCTACAGGGACATTGTTTCAGGAAATACCAGGTTTAGAAGGCTCGACGAAAACCTTTATGTACGCCATTACAGTTGCGCACCCGTACAAACGATGTCCACCGTTAGCATTCTGTGAGTTCATCACAAACGAACACAATATAGAATCAATTACAAGTGCTTTTTCTGTTTTTGAAAAAACGTAATTCCCTTACAATTTATTATAGTTAGTATTACATTGTAATTAAAACAAATATAAAACTTTATTCTAAACGAAGTTTTTTGTGTGCGTAGTGTTAAACAGGAACTGCCTAAGCGGAAGACAATTTGCAAACGAGTATAGACGGATTTCAGTCCTGCATTGTTTTATAGCTGCATTAAAGTTTTTGGAAATGGGATGGCCATTCGGGAGTATTTAAATTATTGTTTTACGAAACTTAACGGTATAGTGCCTCCTTTGGAAGTTATTTTCATATATGCCGTGCCCATACCATGAAGACTCTAACGAAGCAAGTAACCCGCAAATTCCAGGACGAAGACATTGTAAATTACAATTTGAAGTACTTACTTCAAAAGTTTGTGTATTGTAAAACCTTGTCTGAGTGTCACTACTTCGTTCGTAAAATATTTGTTATTTCCTCTAATGAGTTCAACACACCGTCTGTACTCCACGAAGTTCAAACGTTGAAAAATTTGCCAAGATTAAAAGACACTGACTGTAACTAAGTTTACATTAGTTCCAATAAAGTTATACAGTACTTAATGTTTCCTGCACGATTTCGGTATAGTGTAATTTGTGTTGTAGGTACCTCAACTAACTTTGAAGTAATATTACACAAAGCATATGAAGCTAAACATCCAGATTCATATGTGAATTTAACTTGGTTTGGTAATTTGTTTGATAAAATCCACAAACAAGTAGAAAAAGAAATAATGAAACAGAACAAAACAGATAATTCAGACAGTGAACCTGAGAAACAGAAACAAAATCCGTATTATAGCAAGGTTTTTGTGACTTATTTGTTTAAAGAAGTGTTGTTCTATACTCCATTGTTGACCCATGTAATGTTCGATATTCGGTCTGACAAACACGAGGATGACACACAGTGGCCAGTGGAGTACTGGAATAAAACAGTAAAGTGTGATGAACAAGGTCAGAAGGAAACAAAAAATTGGGAGGTATATATATTCAAAAGAAATGATTAAAGGTAATGTGTTAAGAATAAAATAAATATCATTGAAAGTCTCATAACATGCTGTAATGAAACTCTTACTATTACGTAATGCAATTTTCAGGTCGTTGTGCTGGGTTTCAAACCTCAATGCTGACTGAACCGGGACGGCAAAAGAAAGGAAGCACCAAAATTACAAAAGGCAGAGTCTGCAAGCGGCCCCAATTGAATAAAAGACGGTCCACCATTTGTCAATCAAGTCCGAATACTCCAAAAACAAATCAGAAAAAGCGGCCAAAAAGACTTTTTGATTCCATTTCATATAGAAACAATAACTCAAACACTGTCGTAGAAAGTTGGGGTCGTGCAGGCACACAAGTTGCTCAAAGGGATCAGAGTGGAACTCCGTTCGAAAAGGTTCCATTCGTCTTGTGGGGTAGAAGAGCGAATGATCTTTCCGGGCTTATATTAGACATGTCATGTCCACTTGACTGTACTCTAATGACTCTGTCTTTTGCGTGTGAAACCTACGCAAATGTTAAGAACTTTTTTGAAAATACATTGTCGCGTGATTTGGATGTGTGTGGAAACATAGTGAATGTGGTAAACTTACTCCGAACTCAAAAGTTCAATCATGCTAAACGAGAGTGGATGATTCATATAATGAAGAACCAAGAATTTATTCGAGCTCTACAAAACGGCGATAACATCAACCCAATTTGTTTCAATATGAAAGATTCTGAGTGAGATTATGTTGTTACTCCATTAGCTCAGCTGTTTTCGTGCTACGTCAAAGTAACAATCTGCTCGAATGGCCATAGAGTTTCCGCACTTATTAATATTACTGAGTACGTTGATAGTAGTGTTTTTAGCATTTTTGCACGAATGAACGGTGAGTCTCTTAACTGCTATAAAAAGTGTTCCGTGCTAGAGTGTAAGGAAGTAGCACAGTCTAAGGTTCAGTTAGACAGTGTACAGGAAGAAGTGGGTCCCGTTCCGATTCTATTTGTTGCTCCAACATGTGCGACTGGTCGCGAAGTCCGTGCTCAACTCTCAGATGCTCCACATATTGTAAATTTTTGTGGTGGTGTGTATAAATTACTTGGTGCTTTTTTATATCGTCAAGAGAATGAACACTACTTTTCAGCGTATCCTGATGGTAACGAATAGTTTGTGTATGACGGCCTACAACAACATAATCGTTTTGAAAGATCCAAAGGAGTCCCATCGCATCATAGCGTATCTTTAGTATGGTACCGCCTTCAGTCAAGCTAATTTTCTTGCATTGCACTAAATGTTGTAAATAGAACTTTTGTATGTATTTGTGTGTGTGGGTAACTTACACTAATGTAAAGAACACTAACCTTACGTTGAGAAGCTAGTGGATAATGAATTCCAAAAATGTTGGTATTGATTGATGTGAAGTAGTGCACGCAAGCTTTACTGCCGTAGTAGTATAAAATGCATACTTATAAGTATACGTTTTTGCAAGTCAAAAAGTAGTTCTAATTCTAACTGGTTGTGGTTGCTGTCTATTTGTAGGTATGTATGTACACATAAAAATTGTTTACTCTTACTTTTATATAACATCACTACTTGTGCTTGCTGGTTCTGTTTGTTTGTATCATAACTTTAAATATAAATATTTTCTGAAATACAGTTCAGTTAAAGCTTGTAGAACAAACAATTGGGAGCTAATTACCAGTCTTTTTAAAAGGAACCAAATGCGTTTTTAAAGCAGTGGGTATATGTCAATAGTAAGTAATTATTCTGTTTGCCTTAATGTCAATTGCACGTACCTAATTTACCTTGTTCGTAAAGCATGTATATTTTTCAACGTATTTAGACATTTACCTTTAAACGCACTGCGTTTAATAATGTATTGATCACTATTTTAACTTTGCAGTGTGGCCTGAATGGCCTGAAGACGTCGTAAAGGTTTCTATTGTGCTGATTGCAAGGATTGGAAGAACGCTGCAAAGAGAGTACAAAATGCACGTTACATTTACAATTGTAAGATTCAAATTTAGTAGATACAAATTAAAATGTGAGAGCGATATAAAATTCAAGATTTTTAGTTTGAGATACAATCAAATTGTAAGTGCTATTCATACTTTTGAAGACGATCGTGTTTAAGAAATGTTGTAATGGAAGCACAATTTTATTCGGAGACATTCGAATTTCAAACGTTTCTTTAACTTGTTTTTTATTACTTAGGTTTTGTATTTCCGTTACCTAGTTAACACTATTTGCGTATACTCTTTGACATCTAAATTGACTGGACTAGGTATGAGTTATTAGACGCTCGTATGGTATTGTTAAACTTCCAAAAGACAACGACGTTTGCAAGATGTAGACTGCTGGTTGTTGAATCTAGAGCGCAAGACAAGGCATCTAAACAGGTACTAATGAACTTATAGACGGACGATGCAGCTGATAAAGCCAGCTATAACTACCTGACGCTTCTATGACATTAGTTTAGGAGTAGCAAGAAGTTATGTTATTGAATTTGTGTTTTAGAGAGACTCCAAAGTAGTTAACAGCCTAGCCACTACGTATAGAATTTATTCTTTGTTAAAAGATGTAAGATGATCAGGTAATTTATAAAAACTAAATAAAGCACGGTCGAAGTCTAAATAATTGTTTATCAGTAGAAAAATGACCGTTTTTGGGTTAGCTCTTTCTCTTCATTAGATCTTTTTACCGTGAGTTCCACTTTGTCAAGTAATTATTATAGAATAAATAAATAATTATTGTAAAAGTGTTCACTTTGAAATGAGGTTGATTTTTCACTGTCTATTCTTGGTTCGTCCGCGGTGACTGTTGACGTAGAAATGTTTTAGAAACAAAGTTGTACGTCAACAGCCACAGCAGACGAACCAAGAAAATACAGTGAAAAATCAACCTAATTTTAAAGTTAACACTTACAGTAATTATATACCTGAAGTAGAACTCATACTCATGGTAAAAAGATCTAATGAAGATAAAAAGCTAATCCGAAAACGGTCATCTTTCTACCGATAAACAATAATTCAGACTTCAACCGCGCTTTATTTGGTTTTCATAATGGATCTGCTCATCTTGCATCGTTCAACAAAGAATAAATTGTATACGTGATGGCTAAGCAGTTAACTACTTTGGTGTGTCTCTCTTAATTATGTGTAGAAGTAGCAAGAAGGTATGTTATTGAATTTGTTATGTACATTATGAGATCGCATTGCTTTCGTTTGCAAAGCTGGTCAACCTAGTATATTTGTTTTAAGGTCAGGCATCTTGAACTTTCCGGATTTCCGGCAAAATTTCAAGATGCGTGTTTAAGGTACAGATTTGTTTGCTTTAGATCTGTTTGCTTGTAGAAGCTCATTGTAGAAGTAGAACAAATATAAGATTTTATCTTACCCAACTGGCACGTAGAACAAAATGTTTAATCGAAGTCATTTGTTTCCCTTCTTACAACAATATTTTGCAAATCACAGTTGACATAACTAAATGTTGTACCGTAACTCGTAGACAAAGACAAAAATGATAGTGTTGCTAAGATAACAACGGAGTCCTGAGTTCATTCAGCTTTGCAAGAAACATGGGGAACAGACGCATAAGCTAATACTAAGAAGCTGGTTAAGACGAGGAAATTGTTAGAAGATAAAGCTGCTAGACAGCCGTTAGAACTGGACTAATTGGTGAAATAATAACATTTTATACACTATTACATGCACATATATTTTAGAGTAAGAGACAATACAGGGGTCTACAATCCTAGAAACAGATATAAAACAATTGCAGATATTATGCATGAAGCAGGATTTGTGGATGTTGCAATTGTACGTTGGAGTTGTAATTCGTAAAATCTGTCGAATTGACTGCACTTCGGTTACTGTAATTGCGAAGCCGTTACACAACAATTTAAGTAACTACAGATTCTACTTAAAATAGCTATATCCAAAAACCCTGGTTCACGTGTAATAGGTATAATTTTTTTATAGCTGTTTCTAGGATTTTAGACCCTTTCCCCGTCTTTATTGTGATGGTCTGAAAAGATCAATGTGGTTTTTTACTACCATTACTACCATTTACATGAAGTGCCACAGCTGTGCAACGCTTAGTGATGGGTGTGTTAAAGTTGATTTACTATGGAATGTTTTATAAATAAATGTAATAATAATAAAATTCTTTTATTAACAAAATAAATTGACACTTTTCTCTACGAAGGATGGCCCTTAGACTTATTTTTTTTTCAACATTTTGTTATACAATAGTTATTTCGTGTTAATATTATGTAGAACACCAAAATGACCTAAATAATTGAATATTTTGCCTCGCAGACTTAAGCCAGGTAATCATTTTCTTGGCGTTAATTTAATACGAAGGCCATTTTTAGAGTGTAAAAAGAGTTCGGTAACCAAAACCAGGTCTTGTCGCTGCTCTGCTGCCTCCACTTTAAAATATCTTAAAATACTAGCCATCATAATTTTCACTTGCATACTGCCAAACTTTTGACCTACCATTTAAAATAAACATGTTGCTTTATGTCATATACATCATAAATTACGCAGTACATAGACAATGCTAAAACATTACTGTAATATTTCATTTACCAATGCAGTTGCGGGGCCCAGCAGAGAAAGGGACAAACGCAAATGGATTTCTATCGTTTGCATTTTTGGGGAAGAAGCGATCGGGTAAGAATACTTCGGGTTCAGGGTAGATAGTGGGGTCTCTGTGTATTTGGTAGGGAAACAGGAACGCACATGTGCCTGCTGGTATCGTCAATTCAGCATCTAATTAAAAAGAAATATTGCCTATTCAACCAAAGGTAATGCTACGAAAAGTAGGGTGTTTGAAAAAATCCTGATTTGTACACAGACCCAGTGCAAGGTCACTTTTAATAGCTCGCCCAATAAAGGGTACACTTGGGTAAAGTCTTAAAGATTCGTTGATGCAACAGTCCAGATATTTCATTTTACTTATGTCAGCTGTGGTAATGTGACGTTCCCTATCGCCTCCAAATATCTCATCGAGCTCATCATGGACTTTTTTCTGTTAAATCAGTGTCGCATCTTGATAAATGTGAATAAAAGAACAAATATTGTTGCTGTTATTGTATTACAAAAATATCTAAATCTACCTGACACTCCTGGTTGCAGCCGAGAAGAAAAGTTGTAAAGCCCACACTTGATGCAGCTGAATGATGCCCCTAAAATGGTTACGAATATCATTGATTTAATAAAGCAATAATAAAAATATCCTCCTTTAAATTAATAAATACTGTAATCCGTTAGGATATTAGAAGTGGATTTAAAATTAAAGCAAATAATTTGGGCAAAACATTAAATTGTATTACTGCAAACATGAAGGTGTCAGTTTCTTCACGAATGTCTAAATCAGTCAATTGTGGTCCAACAATGTTCGCATGTTCCTTTTGTTCTGCTTGAGTTTCGATTAGTAGATCAAGGAAGGCTACTTGACGTTTAACTGGAAATAAATTCAATTTACGTAATTACAATGAAATCAATTTAGTACACTGACCAGCTTTAATCATAAAATCTTTTAAAGGCTAAAAAGCTACGTTTCGTGAAAACGTTGTCAGTCTTCACAACTTGATCAGTTTTTTCCAGTTGTCCAGCACTGTGAGCATTGTTCAGTTTTTTTTCTGAATATTCTGCTTTCTTCTCTGCAATTATCTGCAGTTTAAACATGGGTCGACAATTAATTAGTTCTGATTATATTTATTTACACTATATACAGGTTTTTTCTTATTGATTCGATAATTTGTTGTTTTTACCTTATTTGTGAAACCATGAAGGATAGTTAACAGTTTTGTTTCTTGTTTTCCATACGATGACAGTTTCCAAGTAAAATTTGGGTGTAGCCACGGACGAAGCAAGCGGAATTGAATTATTTCACCGATTCTAGTTTTACAGATCAAATGCTTTGTATAATTACAAATGTCGTCAAGCACTATTGGATATCGGTGGCTCCAATTAATTTGTTTTTCATTTTCATCAGTAATCATTTTTACCTGCATACCGCTTGAACATACTCGCTATCCTTTTCTCTCTGGGCATCAATTTTTCTACCCATCGCCGTCTCTGTGCATGTAACAACAAAATGTATTAAATAGTGATTACTTTTTGACACCTACGACAGTATTTGTATTCGAGGTGAGATATTCATAACAACAATAATTAATATTAACAGAACATGGATAAGCATGTGCCTCGGCCTCTTTTCCCCTCAAAACGAACCTGAATGTATGCCCTCACCCTTCCATACCAGAGTCGCTCAAAAAATTACATCACTCAGCCTTCTATCCCCTTATCATATTGCAATTAGTAAGGCAAATATAGCAGAGAAAAATTCTGTGGGATTTTTTTGAGGACAGGTTGAGGACACAAACTCTAACTAATAAGTTTGCGTAAATAGAGGAGAGTTGAGCACAAATTCTATGTTCGCTTAAGTGGCGGTGAAAGTAGTCTTAGTCTTGGATTGGCGGCTAGAGAGAGAGGTTCTTCTGTCTCTCTGTCCGTCGATTCTGGACTCAGGTCTTGTGGCTTTGGTGTGGTTGCAGTGCGCGGGGTTCTGTACGTACCGAATTACTTGACGAATTCGGGGATGCTGAACTCGTGTGGAGGTGTATTTGCATCTTCGTCAGCGAGATGCGTCTGGAAGTTTCTTAAGGGAAAAATGGACAAATTGTTCGTAGAGGACAGGGAGCTTCGCAAACCTGTCCTTGCCAACGTGAACACGACTTACATACATAAGACTCCTAAATTCCTATCATTCTAAATTATTGATTAGGGATCTTATGGTAATAAATGGGGGTAAAGGAATAGCTAACGACGTTCCACGGATTTCTCAATCCATCATATTGGTTCTGTCCTATGCATAAATTCCTAAATTAAAACTTTTAAAAGGGAAAGCAATGGACCCAATTTAGTGGACTGAGCTAAGACGTGTTTGGCACGGCCATAAGCGTGTCGAACACTGAACTCCTAAAATACTTACATACAAGTGGAGATGAAGAGAGTAGTAAAACTTTTTCAGTGATTTTTTGAGGGGAAGCCAAGGGTACTTTGAATTCTTTTTAAAGGGAGGAGAGGTAGAGGGCAAGTCCATTGGCCATCTATGATCTATGTATCAAAAAGCAGTACATAATTTCTTGTGTTTTTTTTAAATCTTACGGCAAATAATGTCCAGTGCGCATCGTGCAACATACGGAAAGATATCGAAAGTTTTCCCCTGGGCGAAATCTGTATCGAGTACTCGAACAAGTACTTTAACTTGCTCGTTAAAAACGTCAATAAATTCATCCAGCATTTTAACACTAAACGCAGGTATAAGCATTTTACGTCGTGGGAACCAATTCTGCCCATCTAGTGATGATGATAGAAAAAATACTTTACACATTATTAAATTGTGCATTATATCATGGATGAAAGGATTCACAAAGAAGAGAATTATAGCATTAGGGTACACAGATAGATAGTGCATCTGCCAACCTTTGTTCGAAAGAAGACCACTGCCCAGCCATGGCATCAAGAAATTATATTGAGGACTCTTGTCAACGTGTTCCATAGACGACAAAACTTTCTGAGAATTTAAATGTGCAAACGCTTAATTAATGTGTCAGAGCTACTAAGTATATACCGTTTCTCGAAAAATAATCTGCATTTGCACTCCCATCAGGGTTTGCGTTCAAAACAATTTAAACTCCCCCTCGACTCAAACCTCGAACCTCAACCGGTTTTTTTTACTCCCACTACAATAAATATTACATACTTCGTTTGTAAATAACCAATCCGAATCTCCTGAATATAAACATTCTATAAGGCATCTTAAAATTAACCAATGCAACAGGCAAACCACAAGCAAAGGCAACAGGCAAAGGCCACAGGATAATGTCCTAGGAAAAAAACACGGGCAAATGCCACCGGCTAAAGCCACAGGCAAAGGACACCACATAATGCCACAGGCAAAAGCCTCAGGCCAAGGTCACGGGCAATTGCCTTAAGCAACGAACGCAGACAAAGCCCACACACAAAACCAAAAGGCAAAACCCATAGGCCAAATCCACAAGCAAACGCCACATGCAAAAAGCACAGGCAAAGCACACAGGCAAAGGCCACAGGCAAAGGCCACAGACAAAACGCCACATGCAAAGGCCACAGACGAAGGCCACAGACGCAGGCCACAGGCGCAGGCCACAGGCGCAGGCCACAGGCGCAGGCCAAAGGCGCAGGCCACAGGCGCAGGCCACAGGCGCAGGCCACAGGCGCAGGCCACAGGCGCAGGCCACAGGCGCAGGCCA
>JAQFZC010001776.1:0-26976 GCA_034695205.1 Dicyrtoma fusca | reverse complement strand
ATTTTAAAAAAGAAATAGCATTGATTAACATTTTCAGAAAGATGTAAAACGAGGCATATTACCTTTTCGAAAAGGTAAGATACTTAAATATTAAGTTCTTTTTTAGTTTTTAAAATGTAATTTTTGTGCTTACTTTTTAAAAATAAGCATAGATACTTTATAGTTAGATTGTTGAAACGATAGGTATTTCATCCCGTTTAGGTAGGTATTTTGATAGTTTGAGTAGGCATGTTTCTCCAGCCAAAACATATTATGACGTCATTTTTGAAAGGCCCCTTGTAGCTCCCACCCATCGATATAGCCCTCCGCTTTGTTTCTCTTTCCCCCTACACATGTACCCATATTAATTCTCTTTGAGGACATTCAGGTTGAATTGCAATGCAATTTGCAATGCATTTCCTTCCCCTTAAGTTACATGAGAGAGGGAGTCAGAGCTCTGTGGATGTATGTATGTACATACGTGGAGCTACAGCGTTAGTTTGGGTTGCAGTACGTCGAGCTGTAGGAGCGGAAAGTGGTGGAAATAGCTTACTTGCGGAGTGCAAAAGATAAAGTGCCCAGCGGAAGACGTAGGGAATAGATAAAGGAGAAGGTATCGTGAACTTGAAGAGAGACCATCAATTCTCATTGAAGCTCAACGAGATCCATTTCTAGTGAATTATTTAGTTTCGCCCTCAAATCTATTCTCTCGTAAAGGTGGATGAAATGAGCCTTTTCTCCTAAATGTTATACCAATTTCAGTAAACTGTAGCCACACCATTTTTCACCTGCTTATGTACTCACCTAACTGTCCATGTCTTGGACGATCCGAACAACCTGGCACATAGTGCTCCAATCTTGAGAAACGAGCTCGTCTTACAAGTTGGAACTAATTCAATCAGTTATAATTGAAAATGGATTTTCAAGTTCCTAGTTCAATTCTCACTCTATGTATGTGTGTGTGTGTGCCTGTGTCTATGTGATGCCTGTAGGTTGACTTTGATTTCCTCACTTGATTTATGTTTACCTCTACGCCCAGTTTTTAGGAAACATGTAATTTACTGATGTATTACGCATGGTATAGAATGCAAATATTCTAGACAAACAAATTACATAGAATAGAAATTATACAATTTCTGGAATTATCTTACAACTAAAACCAGAGCTCATAAGTAAACCTTTGCCTATGGAATGCTAATCAGATTTCATAGTTTTTTTCCTTCTATTTGCTTACCTCATTCGTCTTTTGTACTTTGTATCCCCCTGAGAATTGTGGAAACATCCATAAAATGTTTTCATTTTTCACAATTACTTCCCGTAATTTGTACTAATTGGATCCATATTCATCCACGAGAGGATCTTTAAGTTTAAAGGAACATCTTCCTGGTTTTTTTGTGTCTTCTGTGCATTGCATTGCATTGCATTGCATTTTGTCCAATGAATCGTGTGAGCTTGTTAGTCTTTGTCTTTCATTAAGGGCGCCAGGAAGAGCGACAGAATCTGATTAAGAGAGAAAAAGTAATAAACTTCCAAGACCGAAACTACATAGAATCCTACATACACTTACACTGGTTCTCTCTCGTAAGCCTGGTTAGAGCCATTTTACTTTTACTGTACTTGGTTACACGCGCTTCAGACTCTGTATCGTAGGTACCTACTTTGGGATTGGAACTGTAAATTGGAAGGTGGACGGGAGAAGTGCAGAGAGAGAGAGAGACGAGGCACTTGAAATGAAAATACAAATAGGAATATATTTTAAACAATTTGCCATATGCTCTCCTGGTAGGTGCCTACACATGTGTGTGTACTTATGCATAAAAATATGAGCTGCATTCATGAATTCAGAGCCCTCAAGAGAGATGCTGTGTGTACCTAGTATGTACCTAACTACCAATGTTAGGTTTGAAGTGAGTGGTTGGATTGTTGGATGAAAATGGCTCTTGTTCCTTCATATAAAATCTGTGGACGGAGGGGACTTTGATTATTGTTGATCGGAGAGGAGATTTCCTATGACATGACATGGTGTTTGAACGTCTGCATTTGATGGTCGAAGCTAGCTGGAGATTACAATGGAAAAATGTACACAACTTTACCATCTAGACTGTACCTTACATGCAGTGTCAGTCAGTACGGTGGACTTTGGTTTCATCCAGCCAGTAAATGTACTGATCTCTACGGATAGGATGTTCTTAATATAAATTCTGGTAACTATAGCAATCATACATGGAGCCTTACAGATTTGACGTTATAGAAATGAATTTTTAAAACACCGTCGTTAATTACATAGTTTACATTCTTGAATTTGCTAGCTTTGCTTATTGTGAACGAAAGTTTTTTCTATCTCAAAGAAATGACGTCATATTTGCAAGGCCTCTTTGCTCGTTCCTAGGTAGGTTGGGTAGGTACTTAGACTCGAGCAGAGGTACTTTAGCCGATGGCCCCGTGGCAGTACTACACACACACACACCACTAAACTATTCTTTTTCATTGGGTTCCCTTTTTATATGTATCTTTATCGGGGAAATGTGAGCACGTGTGCATCAAGCCTTCATTTCACCTATTTGTAGAGATGATGATGACAAAATCGAAAATCTCGGAACACATCAAAATTTTGTGGGTCCTATCGTGTATTAGTGTAGGTACGTATAGAATGGATGGGTAATATAGTACATAGATATATATATAGGCAAAATTTTTATATAGCCACTGCACTGCTGTAATGCATAGTACATACGAGCATGTCTGTAGCCACAGATACGGAATCAGCGGATGGGCATAGATATACGTATACGTAACCTATGTATATTTTCTTAACGTTTCATTTCACCCTTTCAGTCCGTGATTGTGATTGTATGAGTGCTTGAAGGCTAAAGGTACTCTCTGTCTTTCTCTCTCTCTCTCTTTCTCTATCGTGTGTTCTGTTGTGGGTCTGTGTGCCCATGTCTCTGTCTCTGTGTTTGTAGTTTTATTGCCTTTGGGGACTTATTTCCGTATCTGTTAACCTGAAATGGTTTTTCAAGCTCAAGTACCATGGGAACCATCACATAAGAATACTAAAGATGTTTCAACTTTCAATGATTGTACGCTCCTAAATTCTCATCTCCCACCAGCCCACCACACCACACCACAACGTGCTTCTGTTCCTTTTTATATGCACCTATGTACTACTACACTACAATAATGTAATGCGCTGCGCTGTACTGTAATAAGATTGATATAACGACCAGCCTGAGACGACGTGGTCGTAAGTCGTAATTGTAATCGTAATCGCGTCCTAGTCGTAACGGTAGTTTTCAAATTCGTTACTGATAATCACTAATGCTGACATTTCCATCCGTAATCATCACTGTAAGGAGGGAAATAAGAAAAAAAGTTGGGAAATCCAACTATAGTATTAGCCCTTACCAATGCAATGCCGGATTAGATTTGGATTTGGATTTTTGAGCAATTTTCACAGTTTTTTTTGGAGGAGATTGAAAGGAGAGTTTGGGATGGTGACGATAGTTGATTGAGTGGGCAGCTTTTCTTGATATTTGATATGAAGCTTCCAATTTTCTGGGATTTTTTAATCAAAATCAAAGTAAAGTGTTATTGTTGAGACCTTGAGATTTTGTTGGGCTGTTGTAGCATTTAAGAAAATAAGAAAATCGTTGAATTGAAATCTGGCTATGCTCCTGTGTTCCCCTTCCCTTGTCGACCGATAAGAGCCCGATCCATCCCAGAGTGCAATAGCGAGGATGGATCATCTCAGTCCGTGTTAATTCAAATCAGAAATGGCAGGGGATGTGAAGGAAAGATTGGCTCGAGGGATATGATTTGAGTTCCTTTCCCGTTCAATCTATCACGAGCTTTGATGTGACATTGAATGATTCTCTCAGAAAAACGTCAACTGCCATCAGCTCCTACAATCCAAGGGCTACGCTGACCCACGTCGTTGTAAGGGCCATTCATTTTGCATTTAAACATACACACAAAAGCAAAAGGCTGTGAAATATATAGGAACATGGACAGCCTGTTACAATTAAGATCACGGCTTTCGACAAAATTGAGCGATTCAATCAACCTATGAACTTTTCGTGACCCTTGCCTTGCCTTGCCGCTTCTAATTTTAAGATGGAGAGCTCACCGTCGAATAATTTCGTCTACCCTCATCCGATTTAAATTCCATGCTTTGTTTCTAAATTGTTAATTAATTTTTATGTGGTAAATGATGAATACCTCCAACTCCAACATTTTTGAGTAGCTACAATTTAGATGCAAGTACTCGTCAAAACCTTTCCAGTAGTAGTTGGTAGTAGTGGAGTGCAAAAGTGGTTGGTTGCTTTTGTTTGGCTTGTGAAGCGTAAACATGCAGTACTAGAAACGTTCAAACTTCCAAAAGCAAAAGAAAAAAAAATATATACACACGTAGGTAATAATGTTTTGGCTGACGTACAAATATTTCACACAAGTGAAATCAGAATAACAATCATGCCAATACACCATTTCATACATAAAACAAACAAGGAGGGAACGAGAAGAAGGGGGAAAAAGAAGAGTCGGAATTTGGATTCAAGAATTTATTATTTTATTATATAAATCGTCGGCAGGTTGCTCTTGTTATGTAAGCAATGTCGGTAAGAAAAAAAGAAGGAAAAAAAAAAGAAAGGAAATGTTGAGAAAGCTTGGAACAAAAAAAAAGTCAGTATTGTTTCAATTAGCTTTGAGATTCATCTTTGCATCTTCAGAATGAATATAAAAATGGGTCGGAAGTGGAATAAGCCATAAAATATTTATATACCTACTACCGACCTATGAGTGTGTACCTGCCTATACAAAAAATAAAAAGATGCATATAAATGCTGACGTAGTACGTAGGTAACTACGTATTTTCTTTACACCACGCAGTTTGAGGGTATAGCACTGCACTGTATAGCAACCATGATGATGATGATGATCCTGAAAAATGAGTGTTTGCAGGGAAGAAGATGGGAAGGTGGGAGGATTGAAGGTGGATGGATGGAAGGTTGGAAAGAAGTAGCTCAGGAAATACAAATTATGTTAAGGGGGAAAAAAGCACTAGGCGACGGATAAAGTAGTGAGAGAGAGAGAGAGAGGAGATAGGTTGGCGTTTATACTCGTGATAAAGAGTAGGGAAAAAAAAGTAAAACGAAGAAAAGAGTAGGAAAAGAGAATAAGAGAGCTCTCAAAATGCCTTTTAGTTACAAGATGGTTACAAAGTAATTATCCTTAGTAAATGGGGTCGTATGCTGTACAAGGAGAATCCTTGTATTTTCCTATTTCCCAAAGCGCTGTCTCTATCACTGGTCCTCTC
This sequence comes from Dicyrtoma fusca, assembly GCA_034695205.1. Lineage (NCBI taxonomy): Eukaryota > Metazoa > Arthropoda > Collembola > Symphypleona > Dicyrtomidae > Dicyrtoma > Dicyrtoma fusca. The sequence goes on along the minus strand of JAQFZC010001776.1, from coordinate 21,683 downwards.
CCTACAGATCTGTATAGTGCTCTTTTACCTATTCGTCTTCTCCTTGTAGATGCTCTTGCTCTTGTTGTTGCTATTGCTGTGGCTCTGGAGGAGTTGTGTATTTCTATTTTACAAGAAAGAATGTTCAAAGCAATACATGTGAGAATGTACCTTACTTACGTATGTACAAATGCATGTATCTTCTTATACTAATATACTTGGTTATGCTGCTTTCTATCTTTAGGAACCCTTCAAATATGACACTTAAGATCTAAATTTCAAAAATCGCTTCAAAATATATATAAATATTGTACGATTTGAAGAAACGCGACATTTTTAAAAGTGGAAATCTTGATATTACTCTTTTTAAAACATTCAAAATCATGATATGACCTTTTTCAAAAAGTGTAAATCATAAAATTAACCCTTTGAAAAAGGGCATCTCATGTTATTACTATGTTTTGTAAACATCGAATCGAAGAAATCTTGATATTACTCTTTTTAAAACATTCAAAGTAAAGGTATTACCTTTTTCAGAAAGTGTAAATCATAAAATTATCCCTTTGAAAAAGTGCATACCATGATATTACTACGTTTTAAAACAACGAATCCAATAAATCGGAATATCACCCTTTTTCAAAAAGTATTAATCACTGAATTAACCTGTTTAAAAATACAAAACGGGATAATTGCACACTTTAGAAACAATGCAAAACGTCATATTTACCCATTTGAAAAAGTTGCGTTCTACCCCATCATTAATGGAAAGCCCTTTACTGTTCTGATCTGAATCAAAAGATGGTCGTGTGTACATACATATCTATCCGGGTATCGTATCGTGGCGTATCCTCGTATAAAAAGACTTTACGATTTCTTCGTAAGAATTTTTATGATTCTTGTTGCCTTGTTGATTACCGTGTGATATGGGATTTTATTTGCGAATCCTCCACCGTTCGCACTCACTCTCCTACCTTACCATGAATAGGAACCTACTACGTATACTACTACCTACCTATACACATTCTCCTTCTCCCCTCCTTCATCTCATCTCATCTCCTTTCCTCCGCTCTGGCTCTCGCTATTAGCAAATAAATGTAGGGCCCTATACTGTCCCTTGGATATAGAGAGCTTCTTAACTGTCTACATGGAGACCGACAAGGTTAATGTTTGCTCATTGAGGGAACTCGTGCAACTTCACGGAGAGGGTTTGTCAAGGCAGGAGAAAGAATGATGGAACCTCTTTTCTCTCTCTCTCTTTTTTCCCTTCTTCTTCTTCTTCTTCTTCTCCCTCCAAGATATGTTTTATGGTATGGTGAATGACTTTGGTGTCCTACACCTGTGATGTATAAAATATCTGTACTTGGTAGGTTTTTTTTACAGTTTTCTCTATAGTGGGAGGTCTACTACTAGGCACTAAAGATATGGCGGGTGGACATAATATTAGATGGTTAGATAGCCGTAGAACCTGGCGGTCTCCGTCCATACAGGGACCGGACGCTAGCCGCCTGGTCTAAGGCTCCAGAGTCATGACGGTGGTAAACTGGTCATCTTAAGTTGGTGCGAGAGTCCTAAATCTTTTTGGTTACGTAGCCAAAAGAAGTTGAGGAATAATAATAATAATTCGTGGTTTGTAGTTTCGGGGGTTTCAGCTTTTGGGTTTTCCTTTTTTTCTTCGTCTTCTTCTTTTCCTTGTAAGATATGAGAGACAGTGAGAGAGAGAGAGAGCGTGGATGTGAAAGTGGAATTTTGTGGGAGGATGCACACATATGTTCTTGTGCTGAGGGAATATGAAAAGTCATTTTTACGATCGCTCAAGACTTTTTTGGCAGACAAAATGAAGCTAGCGGTCAAGCCATCAAAAACCTTTCCTTCGCTCTCACTTCACTTCTACATACTATAAGGAGCAGTCTATGTCTATGAGCGTCCAGCTTCCACTGCACTGTATGACTGGTTCGCTTCGTGTGTCCATCATTGTCGAGCCATGCCGATGGGAGGAAGGCTTGGAAAGAGAGAGAGAGAAAGAGAAAGGAAGACAATTTGATCCTGAGCTATTACGATGACTCCTTTATGTACGGTACCTTTAATATACGACACGACTTGATATAAAATGACCAGGAAAAAAAATTCACCCACTGAGGTCGGACGGTCGGTCCTTGGCGGACCGGTGTTCTATTCCCGTACACTTTATTCCCATGGCCAAAACTACCGAATTTCGAATATGATGCGACGAGTTAAAAGAAAACGGCGACGGTGTAGCATATGGCACGGTCCTCTCCCGTCCCCAAACCAAATTTTCATATTCACCATCATTTTTTTTTTCTTCTCCTTCTTTCAAAAAATACAAATCTGTTCAATGCAATGCTGCTGCTACTTCTTCTTTGTGGGAAAGAGTCTTCATCTTCTCGGGTGTAGAAGTGGTATGGTGTGTATAGGCGTCGTTCGAGTCCTTCACGTAGTACTTGGTGACTGTAGTACTGTGGTTAGTGGTGGGTCTGAGATATAGTGGGCTGCCAGCACACAGGGTGATTTCGTCTACCGACTGACCGTCTGTCAGAAGGTAATTTTCTTCTCTTTTTTTTCGTCTTTTTCTTTTCCCTAACCCCCCCTGCCACAACGCAGCAACCACAAATCGACTTGGCAGGCCTCGAACCCAAATTTAAGCAGACATACTGAGAGAAAACAGGAAAAAAAATCCAATCCACCTCTCTTTCCAATTTTTTTCCTTTTGAGATTTAGATTTTTTTTTCTCTCTCTCTCTGTATTTCTTCGTCTTCACTTTCTCGCTCTCCTCTGTCCCAATCTGCAATCTTATTTGAATTTGTATGCTCCGTGTAGTAGTAGTAGTAGCAGTCACCGTTCTGGTTTCCTTCGTCCTTTAGCCTCTCGTCTTCCTGTCCTCAGCTGCTCAAAGATAAATGAGATCGCGATCTGCTCTTCTAATCTAAGTAATGTCCATTCGTCTCTATCATAACACAAGTAGAGCTGACTCTCGCTTCTGGATTTTTGGAATTCCCATATAAAAATTGTCAGGGCTATCATCATCATCATCGTCATCATCAAGTCAAGATGATCATTGCCCAAGTTCCAACAGATTTTTCTTGACCCATTCGCACATTAAGCTTCCAAGTCGACGAACGTCTAGGACACGCAGTGGTTGTTCGCTCTTCAGCCTGTACATTATGAGACTGTGTAAATCGTCTTGTGTCATTTCCATTTTCAATTTAAAACATGTAAAGTTATGCGAAGCAATTTCTTTTAATAATGTGACACATCAATGGAGCTTTCATTGATGAAATATTAATAGATTGAAATATTCACAAATTTATTGCTGATTCACTTTCCAGGGGCATCTGGGAATGTGATCTGCTAGGAGATATAGCCGTCTTTTCAACATAGGTAGGTATAGGTGAGTAGAGACTGAATGCATAGGTACCTAAATACGTGCGAATTGTGATTTCACCTTTGTAGACGTAAAATAAACACGATGCTTTTAAAGCTAGTGGAAAATTGCAGTGTTATTCTAGTCGCTTACGGTCCTCCCAGTTCATTTCAGATCGATGCAAGTATCTACAGCCCGTATGTATGTACAATGAACACGTGGTCATTTAGGAAGAATCTAAAATCTAACCGCTCGGCGTTCAGAGAAAGTAGTTAGGCCCAAAAGAAAAGGCAAAAACAATGGGCAATGGGAGATACTATAAAGTCTAATAGGAACGGATGAAACATAAAGTGTTTCTCCAATTTTTTGAAATCCGAGAGGCTCTCTCTACGATAGTGGGCTATATGTACATAGGATGGACTGGAGATCTTCTTCTAGGAAGGGCAGAGTTGGAAGTTGGCTGTGGAGGGCGGCGAATGGGATGGAAGATGGAATACAATGCAACATAAACACCGTCTCACTCAGTCACCTGTCTCGCTTCCCACAGGACCCATTTCCAACAGCCTAAATACTTTATTCGGGAATTGATGTTGAAAACGCTCACCATCTTCACGACACTTTTCCCCTTCAATAAAGGATTCCGTCCTATTTTTATCCTTCCTTTCCATAAACGACTATGTGGTCTCTCTCCTTATACTTTTTATTTTTTTAAAAATTAATTTCAACTTCTGTAAACTTTCCCAAAGACGTTTCATAAATCCTACCTGGTACTACTAGCTATAGATATTTATGTATGTAGGTACCCCCGTTGAGAACGGTGCTACAAACCCAGTGTTTTCCCGAACATTCACAGTTTGCAGTGCAACCGAATTACTAATATAAAATTGTGTGTAGACCTAGATGTCACAAACACCGCCAAAAACGTCGGACAGATGAGGTATGTTTGGCTAGCTTAATCTGATCTTTAGTCTACAATTAGACCCGGACGCTTGTCCCTATTATCATCTCCCTGTGTACATGGCCAAAGGTATTAATGTTACTCTCAGTTGGAGTTCCTAATTGTCCATTTTCATTGAATGATTGTTTGCGGAGCGTGAGTCGTTTTTGTCGTAAAAGAGAGGAGAAAATAGCTCGGCCAGGTGACACACAACCCAAACTCAATATTGACCCTAAGATTTAGACTACTTACTGACCAAAGGCGAATTGGAACTACACGCACATACCTACCCAGAACGACTCAATATTTACATTGGCTATATAGATGCCAGTATAGGTATAAGACTTGTGCTGTGGGTAAGCATTGCAAATGGGACTGGAAATTGAAAGAATTGGCTCGACGGGCAGAGAGCATAGCATGAGAGAGAAAGGCAGGCGGCAGACAGAAAGATGAAACTTCCTCTTGTAGCTCGTAATACTGTAATTGCAATGAATGAGAGGTTTTTGGCCAGCGGTAATTTATTGGTGGAGGCCCGGCTATAGATAGAACCCTACTACACTCTCTGACTTTTTGTATATATACCTATGTAGTGAATGGCAAGGGAAGTAGTGGCTGTATTGGTATACCTGTACCTGTACTGTATTTTGTATTGCGATTGCGTGGAGATTTGATTTGCGTTAGGATTTTGATGATGATCATTTTCCATTTGAAACGGAGTTTATCGGAACGTTGCCAAAAGATATGGAATGGGAAAGTTGAATTCATGAGATGAGAATAATGTCTCAATATCCTAAACCATCGAGCCAAGTTATGCTGACGTATTTTTAATGCCAATCTCATCTCATTCCTTCACACAGTCTCTAGAGCAGCTACCTACACTATACACAACCCATCTTCTATCAATATCAATAATGACACTATAGCATAATAGCTATACATACATACCTCCCCTGCCGTTATTAATACCCCGCCGAAACCGAGTCCTATCCGGTGGAGGTAGGCACTCATAATGATAACCGGGGCTTGGGAATGGATACGGATAAATCCTGTATATTTATGTACCTAGGTATTTGGCATTGCTACTTACATGTATCTATACTATGCTGATAGGGCTATGCAGTGTTATAGTTATAGCGTATATACCTAGATTGATTATAGTGTACATTAATATTGTGTGTGTGTGTGTATACAGATAGATACCTGGTACTGGTACTGATGCTGGTACTGACGCTGGTACTGGTGCTGGTGCGGGGCTGTGATGTATGCCTATTGAAAATACCTGACTTAAATGTAAATCGAAGAGAATAGAAAAGTTGTGTAGGAAGATTAAGGCTGTAGATTGTAGATTGTAAAAGGGGAAAGAGCTCAATAGAGAGATCACATAAAGCTCTCTCTCTCTCTAGGTCTTTTCATAAAAAGGCAAACAGCAGAGTAAACCTGGAATGTATCTTTATGGTTGGTTTGAATAGGTAGGGAGGTAGTTGTACGGCATTCAGCTAGGTAAGTACTGATCCTAGGTACGTCTGTTTTCTCATATTAAGACTGTAGATATCTGTATTTTGTGGATGAAAAGATGGAGCTTTTAAGCTCTACCTACCCAACGACCACGACCCGACCCTATATACCCACAAAGGCTAGGGCTGAACGGAGATAGACTCATAGCTTGAGAGTGTATTAGGAAGACGCATGTGTATGGTTGTGTGCATAAGTGTCACTATATTTTACGTCTGCCGTGGAGATAGAGGTGGGTAGAGAGAAGCACGCGGGCACCTGGTTGTTGCATTTCAATCGACCGGAAAGATATACGGATCATCCGTTTGCAATAAAGTGAGCAGTTTCCAAAAATAAAGTGTGCCGGTTCCCTTCTTCTGCCGCTGACTCTCTCTCTCTCTCTCTCTCGTTCTCTCCTCACTGCCTACCTACCTCCCTACACCTTCCACCTTCATAGCCCGAGTCATTCCCTATCTCCCGCCGTATGGTGTATGGGAGTTTGGACCACGATCCATTCATTTCATTGCTATTTTCACCCTTATTATTGCCAGGTCGTGCCAGACTTGGGATAAGCGGATCCAAAAGCATATTATATATAGGATCCCTCCCTCCCTGCTTGCCGTGAGCCGGGTAAATAGTCTTTTGCCAGGACAGGAGTTTATGCTTGACAATTATTGATGGTCAACCTTTCATGTGTACTCTCATTAATTTTCAATTTAACCTTTTGTGAAGCAGAAATTTCTCAGTTATGTTATATCTACGTAAAACAAAGTACTTTCCATGTTTGGGTGTTTTTAAAGAGCATTGTTTCCTATAAAAAATTCATGTTACGATGTTCGAAGATACACTCATAGCTATGTATGTAGTGTATTGCGCTGATTAAGGGTCTGATATGATTTTATAAACATGGCAAGTGTGTCTGTCTCTATGTGCAGTGTATGTATTTCTGTATGTCAGCAGTTGCCTCTTATTTTGTGAAGCTGGCTGAATTCAGTGTCTTATTGCTAGAGGGACATCACATTACGGCTATATACAGTCAATTGATGCAGGTCATACATAACCTTCGTATAGCTATAGATGATGTAGGGAGTAGGGACAAGGCGTATGTTGTAAAAGAAACAAGATGTGACTGGAGCATATGTATCTTTGCTGATTGTGATAGCATTAAATTCCGGTGCAGGTGTGCGTCGCATTAGATACTCTAAGAAATGTGAAGTGAGTGGAACAATCTCTCGGGTGGCTCGAGTTTTTTGGCAGACGACCTGAGTGCTGCGTTAGCAAAATACTGAACAGACAAGCAAGCAGAGATGTTATATAGCTATAGATAGACACACACGGCTCGTACTATTTTACCTTAGTGCCTATTACCCGAGTAGGTATGTAGGTATGTACCTATAGCTCCGTTTTTCTCCTCATCTCCCTCTGCTCTGGCTCGTTTCTCCTTCATTCGCTCGTATAGCTTGCTTGACTTTGTCAAGACGGATAGGTAAAGTGGATTCAGACCTTCGTCAGCATGAGAGGATGAGGAGAGGAGCCCCGGCACCCAGGCCTGACTAGTGAGAGTGAGAGACTCGAGTGAAAGGAGGAAGATTCATCTGGAATGCACCAGGTACATCCCGTGATCCACTAACTACGGAATAAAAACTGAATCCAAGTTGACGGGAAAGAAATCAGGATAAAAGTTTGCTTAACTTGTGAGTCTAGTGTGTGTAAGGGTATGTGTGTGTCCTTGTCTGGTTGAGGATGTGAGGATGTGAGGATGTGAGTGGAGGGGTTGAAATGAAATGAAATGGGATGTCCTTCCCTTTTCTCGTCCTCTGACTCTGATGGAAAGAGACTTTGAGCTCACTTAACTCTTTGGGCTGAGCTAAAACATTTTCCTCACTCACAACCAGCTCCTTTTTCACCTCACATGTCTGTGAATTATGATTCCAGCAAGTCGTATTAGGCAAGTGATGAAATTGAAAATAATGACCATGGTGATGCCAGATTAATTCTCCGTCTTCAAGTGCAGCTTCTTGTGTACGGTGAGAGCACACGTAGGTGCTGGATATCGTCTGTCAAGAACCATTTTGGGGCAAGTCCAGTCCCATGCATTCATTCTGACACAACTGTCTACTTTTTACCAATTTATTTACAAGCCGTATACATATTCCTATTGTAGCACTTTTTAAAAATAGTAAAATCTTTATTTTCACCTTTCAAAAATAGTAAAATCGGTAGTTTTACTTTTCAAAAATAGCAAAAAACAATATTTTTACTTTTCAAAAATAGTGAAACCGGTATTTTACTTTTCAAAATTATGAAAACTTCTGTTAACAGTTTGAAAAAATGTGCAAAAAAAAAGACTACACTTTTTTGAGACAGAAGAAAAAAAAGTGATAGTTGGGACTTGGGTCAAAATTAAATTAAGGACACACTGACCTTGAGTCACAATGTTTTTAATCAGGGACTGGACCTACCCCACAATCCTCCTTCACCCACGGTATGTAGCTTCGATAGAAGTAAGGTGCCTACTTTCTAGGGGAAATTCACGGATGCCGACAGGCACTACAGACATCCGTCCGTCTAATGTTAGAAGGTAGGCTTGGCTTCCTCAAGAAAATGTAAACTTCTCTCTCTCCGTCTCGCAAAGTGCCCATATGTTTCTCTCACCTTCCTTCTCCTTAGGTATGCATGGAGCCATTTTCGCCGGAGCCCATCGTACATGATGTAGGCACCTCAGCTACTTATTGTTAGCAAAGCTCCATATGGCACCCCGATACCAGGATGATATAATGGGCTTGCTACTACCCTTTCCGTCTCCTATACTTCTCAATACTCACGTCATTACTTCCTCATGCTATTTTGCAACCTATACGACGATTACGTCGTACGTGTATCATGCTCCATCCACCATCACCACCACCACCACCCAAAAAACTCTCTCTCTCTCTCTCTGTCTGAGCTGAGCGGAGTTTCAACTTGAAAAATATCTGCCTTCATGGGAAAATATGAATTGACGAGGCACCTGCAAAAATACTTGAAGTGAACGCAATGCAGCTGTGACATTACGGTGAAGACGGAGAGTGTGAAGTTGCGTACTATGCGTATACATATAAACGATATTATGTAGAGATAGTGAAGGTGCCTAGCCTTTTCACCCACCTTCATTCCTTCCAACCAGTAGCAGTAGCAAATAGTCTCGTGTGTGTATGTGTTGTTCTTGTTTTTTGATTCACATGGGGAAGTTCCACGTCGTAATTCTCGTGCTTGAGGTTTTTTCCCCGTTTGCTTAGGTAAACAAAAGGAGGTAGACACGTTTTATATTTGCATTTACACTCCACATTTAGGGAAGGAAGGGAAAGGAAGACGTAAGGGAAATCCCTGCAGTAGTGTCAAAAAATTGTTTTCCCTGCTCTGGGAAGCATCTTTGACTTGCCTCTCTCATATCCTTTCAAGTTGCGTCTCATTTTTTCTAAAGACTATAAAAGCTACCGCATGTCCGTCCGTCTGGAATGTCTAATTTTTGACGGGCGTTTAAAGCTTACCTACAATCCGTAGTTCTAGTAGATTTATTACGGGCTTTTTGTAGACAAATTCATAAACTATTTATGTACATATGTACTAATTTTTTAAATGTTTTTGTTTTTTATTTCATGATCGTTACCAATGGCGGACACGTAAATCAGGTATGTACAAACTTACAAAATTACAACTCTTTCAAAAACGGTCTGAGGTGAGGTTTTCCGCTTCAACCTTTCATCCGTGTTGATTTTGTGCTGCATGTTTTACAATAGGGAATCATATTGCAAAACATCAAACATCTAATTTCAAAATATGCTTGCCAACGACGGAGTACTATTGTATTCTTACACAAATATTTTCTAAATATGTACAACTCATTCTATTGAAGTTAGTATCTGGAGTTTTGTTGGAAATGTCGGTACTTTTGTGTATCGTACGTTTAGACTAGTTTTCCACCCATTTTGAGTCGTAGAAAGGAAAAGGAATCCAAATGAGGGAATTAGACAAGCTCTGCATATGTACGTGTATGAGAGTGGACCGGAGCAGACCAAGATAGATGGATGTAGACGTCTGATAGACTCTCTTCGCTTGGTCATAGTGATGGACACGTAACGGGAGGACTTGAGGAAAATACGTATCATGGCTCTGCTCTGGTTGGTTTGTTCGATGAAGAGAGAATATGTGGGGAGATTTTTAGGATGTGTGAGTCGAGATAATTGGAACGGAATAGGTCTCTGTGTGCTCTGAATAATATTACAGATAGTAGCAGGCGGAATATCTGGCTGGATCTGGACTGGATTCTGGACTCCATATCTTCCGCTTGAGATCTAGAAGTTGGGTTCCACTAGGAAAGTGGAAGTTCTTGGGCTCTTCCTCTCCTCCTCATCATTCAAGCCTATAGCAATTTGCGTGTAATGCACACAGAACAGGGCATATAGAGTATGTACCTACCTGTCTACTTCCGTAGGTATGTATACGTACTTAACCCTGCGGAGGCGCGTTGCAAATATGACTGCCACCGCCAACCGTAGAAATGGAGAAAAGGTGTTTTGAAAATGTCTAAATTGCATATTTTGCTCACCTTTTAGCCATTTCGAACCGGTATATTGTAAAGTTATACATCCTTTTGAAAATGGTTATTTCTAGTTTTGACCTTTTTGAAAATGGTAATTTCTAGTTTCAATCGTTTTACAAATGGTACTTTCTAGTTTTGACCTTTTTGAAAACGGTAATTTCTAGTTTTGAACTTTTTGAAAACGGTGATTTCTAGTTTTAACCGTTTTAAAAATGGTACTTTCTTGTTTTGACCTTTTTGAAAATGGTAATTTCTAGTTTTGAACTTTTTAAAAACGGTACTAGTTTTGAATGTTTTTGGAGATGTTAATTTCTAGTTTTAACAGTTCTGAAAAAGTTAGAGACGCTTTTTTGAAAGTGTCTGTTATCATTTTGTGCAAATGTTGAAAATACAAAATTATGCCGTTTCCCCTATTGTTTGTAAATTCCTTTTTGGAAATGGCTCAATCATTTTTGCGAGGCCCCTTGCGTATCTTGGGGAGGTTGTAGGAGGGGATCGAGACTGACTAGCTAGTAGTACAGGGGTTGCATACTTACGTGTGAGGCGAAATAAGCTGAACATAACATGATGGCCTCAGCAATTCTATGTTGATTGTACATGTCCGTTTAATGGATTCCTTTGGGATAACGGTGTCAGACAGACACAGACAGACAGAGAGAGCGAAAAGGAGAAAGAGTGAGGAGCTTCTGGATGAGATGAAGGGATGTTGGGAAGTTGGGACGTGCACATTGATGAAATACAAGGTGGGGCACCAAATCCAAAGTGAAGAGTTGCTTGCTCTCTTCTCCTCTACACTCACTCTACCAATATACACATGTAGTACTGTGAGGGTGACTACATATAGGCTTATTGGTTGGTTCGTGTTGACGGTACTTGCATGTGTACTATGCACACAATTAGGTGGCTATGTAGTGTGTAGTGTGTTAGGTGTCCTACGCAGATTTCCCCGTATCTCCAGTGTGTGTGTGGGAGTCTACTGTGTCCGTGCATACCTATGTAACTTTAACTTTAGTGCGTCCGAGGAATTTCGTGTGTGTGTGTGTGTGTGTGTGTGTGTGTGTGTGTGTGTGTGTGGATATTTGTACGGGAGGATGGATGTGGACAAGGATGCCAGGAGTCATGCGGGTAAAAGGGAAAATGACGGGAAGGGAAGAGCCCTTCTTCCTCATCTCATAATGCATACAGTCAGAGTTGTTCCATGTTGACTGCTACTCCACTCCAGTCCAAAAGAGAAGCCTTCTCTTAGGGGAGCTTTCAATTATGACTGTATGGAAATTTCCTTTTTAAAACGTCTATAATCATATAATTACACCTTTTAAAACTAATCAACAATCGTATCTAGCTTCTTACACATGTCTCGTTACAACTTTTCAAAATATTACCCCGTTTTGTTTTTTTTAGAAGAGAAATATCATGTTTGCCACCTTCTGAAACGACCATAGCAAGTTCTGCCCTTTTTTAAAGAGTCTAATACCATGTTTTACAACTTTTTGAAATGCTATTATCATGTTTTGCCTTTTTTGAAAAAGTGCTTCATGTTCTCCATATTTTAGACACGCCAATATCAAGCGTTGTTCATTCTAAAAAAAGTGTAATACCAAGTTTTCCAACTTTCCAAAATGCCATTTGTTTTGCATTGCCTCCAATTGTTTTGAATGAATAAATTCATTATTTGACCTTTTTGAAATGACTCATTTGAGGAATATCCATATCATATTTGGAAGGGTCCTACTGTGTGTAGAGAGTACAAGGCGAGGAAAGTTACCAGGAAGAATCTGTGAGGCTGTGAAAGGATGACGAAGGAAGAGCGATCCTCATATGCTCACCCGGGAATCAATACCTACCGCAATCCGTCATTACCTTCCTGCCTACCTAGGGGAGTCGAGTGGAGAGATGCCTAGTCGTCTCACGAGTGTCGACTCCCGTACATACCTACGGTGGGTAGGTAACTACCTTTTAGTTTTAGCTCTTTCGGGCTATAGCCCCACTACTACTACTGCTACTACAGATAGGCAGGGAACCCCCTGACTAGTGACTGAGTGAGTTCTGTGCATACATACATACATCTAGCCTTGTCAAAGTATCCTGGAAGATGCCGATGGAGTTGGTCGGTCTAACTTTGGATTTTCCTCAACTGGGAAAGCAGAGCAGTGGTGGAAGAGGAAGGAAAGGCGGCGGAGGGGGGAAGGCATGGAAGAAGAAGGTTCTTGTGTTTGTGAAGATTGGGGTGAGGATGAGAGTGCTGGTGTGTTCATACAGGATGATAGCGGGAGTCTCGAGTACCTAGGTAACTACCTTCCCAAGTATGGAAGGAATGAAACGAACGACGTTGCCGAACATACTGACATTTCATTAGATTACACAGATACACTTCAGCCATGCAACACCTCCTCGTCAGTCCGATCTCTCTCTCTCTCTCTCCTTCCCTTTTCCCATTTAGTACACCTGACATGTAGCGTCTTTGATGTTGAACATTCAAGCTTTTTAGAATTGATTCCATGCTCTCTTCAAGTCTCATCGCTCCCATTCCCATCCTCCATATCCTTCCCTCTATTGACAAGCCAACTTGATAAATTCAAGTCTACTAATATATCGTGTACATATATAGTCTATAGCCTATATATATATGTATAGCAGTGAATAGTAGATCAACTACTAAATCAGTCCAAGTCAATACTTATGCACACCTTACTAATCTACCTGCGTCCTTCGCTATCCTAAGACTAAGTTATCTGGAAACATTCTGGAGAATTTCCGCTACATGCAGTTAAGATTGCATTTATAAAAAATGTATACCTACCACCTATGTATAATCTCCTGTCTTGACCAAATACGAGCAGCTATGTGCATGTTTTATGCCTAGGTATGTTTTTAAAAGAATATTCCAAGAGTTTCCATTTTTTTTCCTGATTTGTTTTGGGACTTGGGTCTTCTTCTTCTTCTTCTTCTTCTGCTTCTTGGTGTTTGTGCAAGTTTGTAGTCGGTCCACGTAGGGACATGTGGAGGCGGCTGCTATGCTACATGTATGCTGGAAAGGTGGACGATGCATTATTTTGGATTTGGATTAAGATAGTGCCTGCTACCTTGAAGAAAGCTATACCTAGGTCCTAGGTAAAGCTATACCTATAGGGAGCCCTCCAAACATGACGGCATATTTTTTAGGGCTAGGTAAAAGCATTCAAAATAGTCCAAGGCGAGGCTGATGAAAATATTAGCAAAAAGTATACTATACTCATTTTTTAAAATTGCAAAATGGGTTGTAATTGTAAGTATTTTCAAAATCATGCTAAACGGAAAATGACGTTTGAAAAATATGCAAAACGTGGTATTAAAGTATCATTTTAATGATGTCACATTTGAGAGGCCCCTAGCTGAGCTCTTTGACGTCAGCTATAGGTAGTAGGTACATGCAGTTATATTTCTGTTCTGTGTGCATGTGTTTGATCTGAACTTGCTCCATTTGATTACTCTGGACTCTCTCTCTCATACTGTCAATCTGGATGGACATGGCTTTGATCAGGTGTCTGTCTGCCTTGTTGTTCCTATCAGAGGAGATAGAGATAGTGCAGAATGCTGTTGTACTCATAGCTCATAGCCCTATTACAGTTGAGTCGTTGAATGGAATGCTTCCTGATTCTGATTTTTATTCCTGTCGCACTAGTACACCGGGAGCCCAGTAACCTGAAATGATTGAGGTAAAATAAAAATAAAAAGTGTACGAATTTCCCGTTCCCAGGAGAATGATAGGATTCATCCTCACTCCTGTCAGCAGTCTAGTATCATCTACCTTTTTATATTGCACAACAGAGGTTTTGATGGGGCCGTGTACGTGAAATTTATGGATTTCCACTTTCATTTCTCCCAAATTGATTTGTACGGCATGGACGTGAATAAGAAGTACCTACCTAACATAGGTAGGCGGTTCAAGCATGCATATCTGCACATGTTCCTCATATTTGTTGTTTGTTACTCTCATTTTTTCCCTGGTGGTGGTGGTGGTGGTTGTGGTATGACGGCTCTACTGGTCTCTGGTGGGACGGCACTCGTTCTCGAGAAAAAGAGAGAGAGCTCAAGAAAAACAATTTATAGACTCTGTATGTAAATGGTGGGACCTGCCTATTACTCTGAGCTGCTCTCATGTTTACTAAATTGTATCAGTTGTAAATCTTGAAGCTAATGGAATATTACGGTGAGCAGTCGACACTGATGCATTGATCGACGTCGTGTGACATTTTGTTTCTTTCAAGACGACGTCAACAGGAGAACAAGGGTGGATCTTTCTGAGAAAGAGATAAATATATTTGGCATCTCGAGACGAATTCCAAAAAAAAAAACCTTTCCACTCCTTCGTGTCCTATGAATACACAAGTTTAGACAGATGCAGTATGTATTATAATAACATGACAGGCACAGAGGCAGAGGCAGGCTGGCAGACAGATACGTATTTCTTACTAGACTTATAAAGTGCCTATAGGAGGCCGTGCTATAGTAACAACAACTATGCATCGGAATGTCACTTGAATTTTAATTTATAAAAATTCACTGCGAATCAAACTACAAGGCATACACATTTATGTACTTTCGCAATAATAATGTAGGTCCTATACCTGCTGATGTAAATGCCTCCTGGACGTATTATTATCTCTTCGAAGATTGATTGTATTCATAGCTTGACATCTCCGCTCTGGTCTCTTCGGAATAGAGACGAAGGTGGTCAGCCAAACTTGTGGGTGATGATAATGTCATCAAGTTGGGTAGTGTTGGCAGGCAGCTTTGGAGCTTTCAATTGCCTTGCTTTCTAAGAGACGCTTTCTCAACGGTGAATACTGATATTATGAATGGGAAGGGAGAGCCTAAGGAAGCTGATATACATATATGAAACCGAAACTGAAACCGATAATAGTCACTTGACAACAACTGTACTGATCCTACGGATCTGAAAAACCGTATATTGGTATATGTACACAGTTAGGACACGAGTATAAGGAAGTTTGGTCGGGACGGGGAAAAAAAAGAAAGTAAAAGTTGGGCTTCTCGGTCTTTGGTGGGTAGTAGTAGACTTTCACCGTTACCGTTACCATTGCATTGGACTGAGGTGAGTTTTTTTCCCTTCTAGTCCTTGTCATTGTTCGGCTGAGGTACACCATTGAGCCGAGAAGTATTGTGCAGAGCATGTGAAAACTTTTGGTCGTATTGATTTTGTGAGGTGCGAATAACATGGGGTGCGTCACCTGTTTAACACTTTCCCCTCTCGACTCCCAATCAAGACTTTCTTCTTTCATCCGCAGGGAATTTCAAGGGAAAATTCCTATCCACAAGAGCACCCTACCTTCCTCGTAGCTTCCTTCCTACTATACGTATGTATACATACCACTTCCATGTTCACAAGGAGTCTACTGCCAGCAGCTACAGACTGCCTGCCTGCCTGCTTGCCTTCCAGTCTCCCTTCATTCTATGGCTTTCCACACCAGTACCAGTACCATGCCCAGTCCCAGTACCAGACACAGAACACATGGGAGGAAGTTCAAGTCAGATCTGGAGTGGGAGCCCGTGGAATGAGTAGTACGAGCAGCCGCTTCACCTCATCTCACCTCGCTGTCACAACCATTTGGTCTTCCAACTTTAACTTTGAGTTGTAGGTGCATACTAACTGTATTACATACATACGTAGATTCACTGGTCTATAGAAGATAGAAGCTTCTATAGCTTCTACATAGGGAGCTTCACTCCTCACTGTGCTGGGCTACAAAGCTGGCGGCTCAGGGGGGATTCAAATATGACACGCCATACAGTCTTACGGTCTGAACGAGTGGCTGATGAGTTATTCTCAAACAGATCAACAAAATTAATTTACACGCTTACAACAAGGCAAAATACGATAGTAACGTTTTTAAAAGGTGTAAAACATAGAATATACATATATATTTTTTGAAAAAAGGCAATACCTTCGGGATAAATAGCGCTTTGAAAAATTGTACTTAATATGGTATATTACACTGTTTCAAAAAAGGCAAACCACGATACTACATTGTCTTTAAACTGTGTAAAACACCTTTTTTCTCTTTTTCAAAAAATATAAAACAGTATAATAGCATTTTGAAAAATTGTAAAAGGCGATATTACACAAATTTACAAGGCAAAATGTGACACTGACGTTTTTAAAAGGTGTCAAACTATGTATTTCACTTTTGAAAAACAAAAGCAAAAAGAAAGAGGATATTTTTGAAATTTTGGAAAGTTTTATAAAACGAGGTATTTTCCTTTTTTTAAAATGACACGGCTTGTTCTAAGACTATTTGTTTCTAAGAGATGTTAAACATTACAATCGTCATAATTGAAAGAGTCCTTACTGTCGACTATGCAGGTATCTCTTTGGTCCTACGGATAGTCATGTTTGAGCACACACACACACACAGATCCTGTTCACTTTATAAAAGTTGCAGCGTAAAAAAGTTTCTTTAAGTTTCCTTGAAAGAGGATACATACATAGGTGTATGATTCTTCTGCTTGCTACCTGAATTGCGCCCTCCGCGTTTACGCTTACGCTCCGCTTCCTATATCCACCTATCTAGGGAGATGATATGCTCACGCCCTGAGTGTTTGTGCACGCATTCCTTCATTCAGAATCTCTGTTCGTAGATCAGCATGCACGGAGCTACAGCTTCACAATCCCACCTTCCCATCAGATGCAGTCCAGCTATAGGTATACTTATAGTACCTACATGCCTTCATACAGTAGTTTCCCTGACGGGGAAAACTCGTTGTGTGTAATCTCTCCCTCTTTCTCTCTCTCTCTCTGGCTCATTCTGTGAGTTGAGGAAAGCAAAGAAAGGAGGGGAAGAGGCTGAGGAGATGCTAGGTGCGAGGCGGGAGTTGTATTTGTAGTTGTTCGGGACTATATTGTAAGAATTCCCCTAACGTGCCTTCAGGTGAAAGACGCTTGCTTTCATTACTTCCCACTTTCCACCAAGTGTGTCCTAATGATAGGAGGCACCGTCTATAAACATGGAGGTGTCTACTTATCTCCGCTCTGATGGGCCTTCCAAATATTACCTCACACAAATTGTGATTGTTTCTGGTCCAATGAGCCATTCTCAAAAAGGGCAACACGTGAATTTAAATATTTACAATAAAAAAGTTTTGAAAACATGAAATCACACCTTTTCAAAACGGACAGAACTCCAAATGAGCGTTTCTAAAACAGGTAAAATGCTTTATTTATCTTTTTCAAAAAAGGCAAAATAGGTATTATTGCATTGAAAAGTGGTCAAACATTACAAATACAACGCTTTTTCAAAAAGGGCAACGAAAACCTGAGACAAAGACAACTTTAAAAGTTGCAATGACCTGAAATTGTATGTTTAAAAAATACAGAGCGTGGGAATAATAATTTAAAAAGTTGTAAAATCTGGATTTTGCACTTTTTCCAAAAGGCAAAACTTGTAGACGTTTCCAAAGTACCTATCCTTTCTACTTACACAGTAATAATTGAAAGGACCCTTTCCAGGGAGATGCAAAACCACATACATAGGTATACTCTCCCTACCTGCGCTGCGTAGTATTATTATTATTATTATTATGAGTATGTATACAGATCGCTAACTTGTTTTCCATGGCAGGGAAGCTTTCTCGAATGTCGACGTCGAATTTTTTTTAGTTGAATGAGTGAGGGGGAGAGAAGAGAATTGAACTCGTGAGTGTTTTCATATCGTGCTTTTCCCCTTCTTCTCTGTATCTTTTTTTCTTCTCTCTCTCGCTCTCTCTCTCTCTCTCCAAAGATACGAGTGCCTTCCACTGCATCAGAATGTGGCGGCTGTGTACATTCAGATACATGCGGCGATGCGATGATGTGTTTTCTATTATAATGTAGAATCCACTCCTGTACTGTACTGTACCTGGTGGATTGGGATTGTCATTTGGCACGCAGGTATACATACGATGGCACTATGGATCCTTCGCCTCTGCTCTGTTCACTCTCGCTCTCTGGTTTCTTTGGGTGTTTGTGTGACATCCGTACAGGAGAGATGTGTATCATGATGAACCATGCCTTTTTCCACTTTCCACCTCATGTATTACATGTTAAACTGGCATAGACACTCTTGGCACGGCTGCCGAATATTTCACCTGAATTTATCAATAATAAAAAAAAGAAGCAGTCACACATGCCATGCCATCACATTCATGGATTGAAGGAAAACTTGGACTGGATCCTATCACTATGTACAGACGTAGCGAAGGTCCTGCACACTAACAATAAGTTTGTATCTATACGCACAGGATAGGGATACTCATACTTACAGAGAGAGAAAGGATGAGATGATGGTAAGTTATAACTTTGTTTTCAACTTGACTCTCATCCTTGTTTTTTTTGGTTACCTAGTTCAACTCCTGTGTTAGCAAGTGTGTGTGTGTGTGTGTGTGTGTGTGTGTGTGTGTGTGAGTGTGCTTGTACACAGAAAGAGAGGAGATAGTTTCCTCAGTCTTGGTGTAAGTTGTTAGTAACTTTCCTCTTGATTTTTTACTTTTTTTCGCCCATCCACATTCACAGTCGACAACATGGACAACTTTTTTATAGACCCAGAAGCTCCCTCTCGACACCGTCGGCGAGGAAGCATTCTGACTCAAATCAAGAGTATCCTTAGTCATTTAATGTTAGTCCCAATAATCAACTTTACCTCTTTTTTACACGTTGAAAAGGACGTAAAGTGGCATTTAAAGATTTTCAGAAGCAGTAAAATCAGTAGTTACCCTTTTTAAAAATAGTAAAACCGTTAGTTACACTACTTGAAAATAGTAAAAATAGTATTTTAAGCTATTTCAGAATAGTACTACCAGTATTTACACTTTTTCAAAATAGTAAAACCGTTAATTACACTACTTTAAAATAGTAAAACCTTTAATTAATCTACTTTAAAATAGTAAAACCAGTACTTTAAGCTATTTCAGAATAGTACCACCAGCATTTACACCTTTTCAAAATAGTAAAACCATTAATTACACTACGTACTTTAAAATAGTATAACCAGTATTTGAAGCTATTTCATAATAAAGCTACCAGTACACTTTTATAAAATAGCACAACCCGTATTTACACTTTTAAGAATATGAGAAAATCATGGGCACTTACAGTTTTTTAAGTAAATGGTGCGAGAGAGCTGAAAACATGTAAAAGCTAGTTGTGCTACATATGTATGTAGGTATTTCTTTGAAAAAATTTTCAAAATCAGTTTTAATATTTTAAAAATCTTAGTAGAAAATTTACTACGTTTGAAATTCTTAAAAACTGGAATTTTATTTTTTCTGCCAACACACAAGTAAAAAGTTGATTGCTTGTACTGGTGTCCAATTGACATTGCAGACAGCTGTAGCTGGGACTAAACTTACTTAGATACTTCTCACAAAGCTTCTTCACCCACGCTATTCACATATATGTATGTGACACCTCCTTCTCCTCGGCTTGATACACCTAGTTACTGTTGGTTGGGATACTTGTTTTATATTTGAGCTTGGGACAACAAGGTATGGATTGGAATGGATTCTCACGTCCCTCATCGCTTTTATTGAATTAAGTCTGACGTGACGAAAAATACTTGCCGTTTATTTGTCTTTTACAAACATGCCAAGTTCTATTCAACTCTTTCTCAGTGCTCATGTAGGAGTTGCGGAGAGAGAGTCAAAATAAATATCTGTCCGATGAGCTAGCCGTAAATCCAATGTGTGTGTGTTCCATAAGGCTTATGATGATTTTTTTTTCTTCTTCTTCTTCAAACTTGTGCGGTTCAGATATTGGCATTGGCCTATTGGTTTCGAATTTCGAATGTACCTAGGTATTGACAGTACTGTAGACGTTTTTCAGGATTTCTTAATCTCTGTTTATTTTAACCTATTCGGAACTGGGAAGGCGTCGAAAGAATGCTGAACGAAAGTCTTTTTTCTACAAATTAACTTTGTCAAAACTAGTAATCAATATTTTCAAAAACGTCAAAACCAGAAACGAAAACTTTCAAAAAGGTTAAAGCTAGAAAATAACACTTTCAAAAAGGTCAAAACTAGCAACGAACACTTTCAAAAAAGGTCAAAACTAGAACCAAACATTTTCAAAAAGGTCAAAGCTACAAACAATCATTTTCAAAAGGTCAAAACTAGAAACGAACACTTTCAAAAGCATGTAAAACAAGATATGTACATATACTACCGTTTCGAAAAGGTTAATAAACATCCTCATCCCTGGGTCGCCTTGTTGTTTTACAGACTGCAGACGAAATTAGTGCTGTCCAGGTGGGTAGAGTGCAAAGACATAAACCTAGAACTGCCTAACGGGTGTATAAATGAGATCTGTCTGTGTGGCTAAATGAAAATGATAAACGGTGATGAAATAAAAATGAGTAATTTAGTCTTGTGAATGGATCCTCACACTTGAGCTCCCCGACGGGGACGGAACTTTGAATTGGGAAGGCTTTTGAGAAGAGTGACTGGGAAACTACGAGGGAACTCATAGGAATTCAAATTTTCCGCAAGTTAAAGCATCATTGAGACGTTTGAAACTAATAAGATTTCTGACTAGAGTTGAACCTGTTGTTCCCAGTTATTCCCACTTGAGTGTCTTCTCGGAAGGAGACGGGGGAAAGGTGGGAGAATGTTGGAGTGAGACAGTTCACCGGTTTATTTTATAGAGTGTGCAGTCAAGTGGGAGGATATAGCATTCATTTTCATTTGCCATGCATATTGATTACTTCATTTTCACGGCTAGGACCCGGGACGAGTCTCTTCTCTCCTCTCATCTTCAAAGCTCATTCACTTTTTTTTTGTTTTTTTTTTTACTTTTCTCTCTCTCTCTTTTCCTTAACTTCCCAAGCACGGTGTGACAAGGACGGTGATATGAGAACGACCACGCATCACATCTCAACAAGGCATGGAGCCACGCAATGGATCACCACACCGTCACCATCAACGTCCCCGTCTCACAGTAGTGTACATAATCTAAAGGGAAGCTCCGACTTCATTTCCAAAGATCATTTATCTGCTCTGATGCTCTGCTTCGGGTTCTGGAGAACAATTGGGATTGACAGAAATTTATTTCCTCACTGCCTCGTCTTGATTGATAAAGGTGGGAGGGAGGGAGGGGAAGGGGGGAGAAGCTCACGGATTTAAGAGTTACGAATGAACGTTCTGTCTGACGTTTTCTAATTACTTATACGTATATATACATACTTAAACAAATACCCACATACCGTGAGTGAAGAAGCAGTCTGGGGTAGGTCTAGACACTGGCTAAAACAATTGTGACGAAAGGTCGGTCCTTTCGATGTAGGTAC
>JAQFZC010001775.1:0-27005 GCA_034695205.1 Dicyrtoma fusca | reverse complement strand
CTGAGTGACCGTGACCTGTCGCCATGTCCCCAGGGGGACGTTGAAGGAGTAGGCGAGGGAGAACTCATTCGGAACCTAACGAGCATAGGAGTTCTGGCGTAATACTGTGTTGCAAGGTAAAGACTTTGGTTAAATGATAGTTTCGAAAATATATATGAGACAATAGAGATCTTTTGAAAAATCAGGAAAATACATTGAGCATTGACATCAATCAAGGATCATTTTGATTTTGATTGGGCAAAAAAACTATGGTTGAAATGAAATCGCAAATTGTCATATGGAAACATAAAGAAAGAAAACAATCACGAAAAATAGGTTATGTTTTCCGTACTAACTATGTACATAGTCGAGATAATCATCAAGGCGAAGAAAGATTGTATCTACGCATGCATACCTGTCTTTATAAGTTGTTATTCTGTAGTATCCCAGTATGACTCTGCAAACGAAATTGAACTGAACTGAACCCACTGAGGTAATCAAACAGAGTACGAATGATGATGATGATGATATGGGAAATGATGGGCGCAGTATACATAATTTTACGGCAAGTGTTACATGAAGGGAAGTTGTGTGTTGACTGAGCATTGAGGCCCCATTGCGATTCTCAAGAAACTACTCAAAACCTCTGTCGCACGTCATTATTATGATATAGACGTAATTATACATTCTTTGATGATAAAGTATATAGAGGAACCATATCGATGTCAAGATCATGAGACTGTTTTTAATTTTAAACTAACAATAAAGTATAAATACCTAGGGAGTGAGTGCAAGGAATGCTGTGATGACAGCCTTCTCGATGCGTGGCCCATATAATGTACAGATACATGCAAAGGTAGGGTCACTAAAATTGAATTGTAGGGATTGTACACTTAACTTTTTTGTGCCCTATCATTATTATCTATTTTTAGCTATCCGTACGCATATGTATATGATATATTTGCTAGACTGTCAAGAGCATCCTTTGGGTGGAA
Organism: Dicyrtoma fusca; assembly: GCA_034695205.1. Taxonomy (NCBI): domain Eukaryota; kingdom Metazoa; phylum Arthropoda; class Collembola; order Symphypleona; family Dicyrtomidae; genus Dicyrtoma; species Dicyrtoma fusca. Next base: position 26,031 of record JAQFZC010001775.1, on the reverse strand, counting down.
ATAAAATGACGGAAACTTACAAATAAAATTCACAATAATTTTTCAACAAAGTTTTTGTCAGTTTAAGTAAGATAACATTCATTTGATAAGTAGATAATTATAGTACCAGTACAGCGCATAACGTGCACAAACAAACTGCATACATATTTTTATTTAAAATACCACAAAGAACAAAGTTCAAGCTCACTTTACCGTGTTTTAGAGTCTTTTCTGGTACTTTTAGATTTAGACTCGCTCACGCATACACATAGTTTTACATATTCTAGCTAATAGTACAGCCACAGACCTACGTTAGCATCTACGGTACAAAGGGAGAACATGAAAATTACATCCTTTCATTTTTAAAAAACTAACAAGCTAACTGATTTGGTGTATTCTCTGTCACATCGTTATATATACAGTTCAATTACAAGTAAAGGTGCTCTTATTATGAGTTTAGCGGTGTTTTACTCAATTTTACTGTACGTACACGCTTTGCGTAACAGCTGAAGCTATAATCCTGAGAAGAACTCTTATGTATCGGCATCGGGACGTTTTTCAATTGTACGTACATACGTTATATTGTTATTGTTATGGCTAAGGCCAGATGTTTTGTTACACAATTTATTCCAGAGCTAGAGCAAGCAATCTGTCTACCATCGTCCCTTACCCTTGCGACTTGAATTAATACAAAAAATAAAGTAATATTATCCAAATGCGTAATAGGTACTAAATTGTTTTAAACTGCGGAAATAAAGTATCCCTACATCGCTACAGTTTCACACAGATTTTGAAGTAACCTATATACTTCAGTTGTAAACTAGTAGCCGTAAAATATTGCCAGGCAATTAATTTTACAGCACAAGTAAAATAGAGTGTGGGCAAAGAAGCAGAGATGGTTTCTCAAAACAACCATTACTCTTTGGTGCTGTACCAGTCATTATTCGTTCATATGCAGAGGGGTATACGTTGTACTGGTACTCATCGCACTGTCGGCGCTAAATAATAATTATTATCGCGCAGTCGACTCCTACAATACGGTACGGAATGGACTCCCTATATATATATGTATTTCTGTATATCGGTAGGCACATGTGTCTGTGTAGAAGATCTTCGTGCACCGCATCAATTAATAAGAGAGGTAGAAAACTACAGATTTAACTTCCTACATAAATGCATCAACATGTGCTGTTGGATATCATCACCATCTTGACAGAAGAGAAACAAGAACGGAGCTATGAGAAGCCACTCATACAATTAGGAAGGTGGATGCATACAGAGCATAGACAAGAGCTGCGGCTCTCATTCTGACTGAGTTCCATGCATACCTAGAGGAGCTGAAGCAGATCACTACAAACTACAGGGTATACTGACAGTAAAACAATAGGAAGACGAAACTAACGATGACGATAAGTAAAAGTCCCGTTTTTTCATTTAATCTTATTTTTTTTCCCCCAACAAACACTCACCAACTTGACTCACACTATAACTAGGTACATATGTTACAGTAACTAATTTCTGTCAAAGCGTAAAGGCAAACCAAGTGTTTCTGCCAACAAACTTTCTTGATTCCTTTTACAAATTAGATTGAAATTATTTTTACATCCCACACACACTAATAAATAGGTATTTTAGGATTGTCTTGCCACCAACAAGCAAGCGGATTGAAAGCAAGCAAACCAAAACGATGTGTTAATTGTCAATTGTCATTGCTTGCGAATTCTGATTCTAAACAGAATTCATAAAATATTCAATGGTTCGTCACTGTTCCTGCTTCCCATTTCTATTTCTATTTCTTTGAGGGACCAACAATTACCGATGCACTCTGACCTACCTTTTGAATAGCGTTCTGAGGTTCGCCCTCACTGAGACTAATTCTACAAGCTTACATATGTATGTACGATATTAAGTAAGTTGATAAAAAATGTCGAAAAAAAGTCAACGCAACGGTCCCTTTGTGAAAATCTAGACAGCTGCGGTACACACGTTCATTTACTGTAAACTTTTCCCCCATGTCTTCCTTTATTTTTCTTGAGCCATTCTAAAAACAGAGAAATTTAGAGATCTTGTATTGACAGCTATTTGAGTTTGATTAGGAAATTAGGACAGGACAATAGCTTAAAAAAACAATATTGAAATAATTTTAAAAATTGTGTAATAATAAAATAACATAACTGAAAAATATCAGGAAGCGTTTTATTTTGAGCCTTATACTTACAAATCTGGGTTACTGATGTTTATCCGTATATAGACATGTACAATTTCAGTCAGTTTCAAGAGAAAAAAAAACTTTTGAATTAAATTGACTAACCTTATCGTTAGACTGAAGGTTCAAAAAACGAGAAGGCAATCATTCAGTTGGTCTGAGTACCGTACGACAGCCGTAGCCGTTGTTGACTCTGAAATAATATAAAAATTTGAATTTGAATGTTCCCCATAAATCTGCAAGAGAGAGAGAGAGAGACGGAATTATTTCCAATTATAATAGACTGCGTTATATCAAACTACAGACCAGACCCGCGACCAGACGGTAACAGTATCTTAATGAGAAATAATGGTGCACGGTCAAGTGTAATTCGGTAGTGCTCAACCAAAAAACCAGAAACAATGATTTATGTATTAGTACATGGATAAGTGTGGGCACCGTAGCACATTGCATACCTATTGTATCAGCCGTCATTCTTTAGAAATCATGAAAAATAAAAAAAAAATTATAAAGGAAGGTACGGACAATTCAAAAATCCAATTATTTTTATTGTGTCTGCATGAACAATATTAAATGTTTACACAAGGTCTACTTATACTTTATGAGTTTGACTATTTTGGTCTTCTCTTTGCCTGCATCGAACTGTACTGAACTACGATTACGATGGGATGACGATAGACTGACGATGACGATGAGGATTGTCAGGGAAATAAAAGACTGCCGTGACATGCCACACACACCGCACTGACCATTGTTTAGATTACATGAAGGCTATTCACACAGCATGTATAAACGTTCAACAACTTGAAAACTACAAAAAAAAACATTTAGTGATTTACTAATGAAATTTATGCTCCTGCATATATAACTGTTAGAATATATGAAGAAGAAAAAAATGAATTAAATAACAGAAAATGGAAACATCTGTTTCTGGAATTAGAATTATTACCGTGTAATAGCTGTTAGAGTCTGTCATTTTTTCTTGTGCTTTTTGGTGTCTAGAACGTGTAACCCACTCAGCATTTTCTTAATAAAACACTATGTCATGTCATGTGGGTACTTGCTCACAATTTTATATTATATAAGGGAACTCTCAAAACTCTCTCAAACTAAATAACACGTAAACAGCTCAGAAGGCAATGGACGGGCTGTTCGATAGTTCGATTGTAAATTGTACAAAGTGCGACTCCACTTACATAAGGCTTACAATGCAATGGTTCGACTATGTATGTAGTAATAGAAATTCGGAAGGTATGCGCTATACATACAGTGATATAATATGATGATGATAAACTTTAAACTAAGGAATTCATGGAGCATGAAGTAAATTGTAAATTGCAAATTGTACAGATAAACCTTTATTTACTTTTTTTTTCTTCTTTCCTTCGCCGTATTGTTAATGTAAATCTGACTGACAGACGTAGTAGGTATACAGACCGGTATAGAAATAGAATGTAGGTATGTACAGTATGATTGTAATAAAGTTGGATTTGGTTTTGACTGTTGAATTGGAATTAGAACAAACGGACTAGGGAATCCTCCTTTCGGTGATTTTGGTTAACCCTAAAGCAAAAGCTAAAAAGCTAAAGCTAACCACAGCACACAGGTTCTTTATTTGAATTTGATAGAGAGGAGCTGGGAAGAGGGGGAGGGGGGGGGATGAAGATTTTGGGATTTTCTACCCCAAAACTACGTTACCATTACGTGCATAGGTACACAACGACGACTGTCTCACCAGAGTCTGTCAGAGGCTGCTTTACCTGAGCTTACGGGATTTTTCTTACCGATTCGCATGGTTTGTCATCTATGTAAAGCACTGTGTGATGTGAATCCTCATCATCTCCTTAAACTAGTTGCCAGTGAGCTCTTTCCATGAAAACATACATACAGATTGTGTGTATGTACCTAAACATGGATTGTACAATGCATTGCTAGTCCGTGTCTCAAGATAGATGCAAGGAGCAATACGTGAGCACTTTACCTTTGTCTAATAAGCTGTATACACTTAACTATATGACTGAACTGCCCCTTACGAACTTATCTGTAGTCATCTATATGTAGCACTGGGCATATATTTAGTATTTATCATCAAACATTAAAACATTGTATGCTCGTTGTTCGGTACCTCATTATCTTACGGCCACGGCGGTATTTTTTTCTATTATATAATCTCCTCGTAACGTCAACAGTCAACTCAACGTGTCCCTCTAACTAGTAAATCTGGGGTGGGGAGCGTATTTGCTTGAGTCTAAACTACCTCTATCTCTCTGTGTGTGTGGTGTGTTACCTAAGCATTTAACATTTAACTCTATTAACCGGAATTGAATCGTATTAAATCAGTACGTAGTTGTACTTCATACCTCTCACCTGCACACACAGACAGACGGACCGACAGACCGACCCAAAATTGGGAACCATCGCCACTGTATAGTAGTAGCATCTGCACATACTGTCTGTATCACTATTTATAATTTATAAAGGGACTAACTTTATGTAGGAGTAGGCAGCGTGATGCACAAAATTCAGTATTTGATACTTGCGTGTACTTAAAAAAAACGTAATCGTAAATCTTGATCTTGAGAAGACAGTATCGTCGTCAGTGAGCATTTTATTATTTCATTCGTTATTGTTTACCATTTGCCATTTGCACAGTAGAGTGTACAGAGCATGGAGCGGTAGCAATTCTCATCCGCTCTCTTGTCTTCTCCGTCTCCTTGGCAGGTCCTTTCTTTTAGTTTGTGTTCAGCCAATGTCAGATGTACCTTGTAATCTGCGAGTCCAAATATTATTCGCATTATCAAAATTATAAATTCAATTATACCGAAATTATTAATTTCTTACATTGTGTTATTTAGCTATTTTTGATCAGTGGTTGTACTTACCAATAATTTTAATTATCCATTTGGTATGGCGTAATTATCACAAAAGGACAAAATCCCAGTGAATTTACTTACAAAAAAGTACCGATAACATACACGACAAATTACAATAACTACCGGTCAACTGTTCAAGTCTTATTGTTAGTCCAAAGGAAAACATGTAAATGTGAATATTTAAATTTACTGTGTTGAACGTTTCAAGTTTCAATCAAAACTGAACAGCTTTAAAGTAAAAGTAATAAGTGCAAGCCCCTATAGGAAAGTTGATTGGAAAGTACGGTGCGGTGGAGGGAAATAAAGTGGCAACATCAAGTGTCGGTCGAAATTGCGATGTAGTCAAATAGTCGCTTTCATCGTACTAGTTAGCAATAAACAATAAGGAAGCTCCTTACTCCAGTATAAAGGAAGGGTCTATTCATGGAACACTAAAAACTGGTAAGTCTAATTTCAGTGTAATTATTCATTAAAATAGTGTAATGAAGTTTTACTGAATACTAGTGCCTAAAGCAGAGTAGCTGTAAAGCAGAATTAAACTTTAGCCAAAGCTTAGCCTTAAAAAGCATCACTAGTTATATTGCTATTGCTTTTATAATACTTGAAAAACCTTTCTAGCATGGATTTATACCGTACGTGACTTCATTAGCAATGTTTTTGTAGATTGGAGATTTTCAAGTGGAGCATTGTGAGACGTAGAGATAAAAATCTTAACATCAAAACAACCAACAAGTCGGGCTTACCTTTCTGAAGTTCGTAGCATATATAAAGGAAGCATGGATCCAGTAATTAAAAGTGGCCGCTACGGCAGGAACTCCACTAACAAACTTTTGTACTTTTACATCGTAATACTTGTACTTTGTCACCCCACACAAAGCTTTGACCTCTTGTCAACGCTGATGTCCCAAGGGTCCTCATCACTACCAAATTTAAAATCGATTGTAAGTCCAGAAATGTTAGAAAAAATGAAAGGACTTCTACCGTATTCAAAGGGTGGTGGTTCCAATTCAAATAGTCAAAGTCCAAGTCAGTTAGGAAATGGTGAAGTGGGTCAAATAGAAAAACTCTTGGCAAAATTAAAGCCTGCTGAAGGGAGATTTGATCCAGCAGTTTTAGAATTACTAGCCAGCATGGATCAACGTCAGCATCAATTATCCCAATCACAAACATCCAACCCCAAACCAAATGTTCCACCACAAAACCAAAATCGCTATAGTCGCTACAGAAATAAAAAACCTACAACACCACAAACAGTGAGTTACCATCACGCTCCAATAGACACTGACACCACTGAACAGGATTCACAAATTGAGTTGGAGCACTCAACATCCCCTCCAGCCTCCACGACGAAAGCATTCCAGGTGGAAGGGAAGCCCAAATTTTCATCCAAATTCCGACTTCCGATCCACAAGAATTGGAAGCAGACTAAAAACAAGCAATCAGACCATCCCATCGAGAATACTTCACACAGTTACGACTACGTCCTCGATCCAAACATTAGAAATCATCGATTGTACGAATTAGAACTCGAGCAAGGTGGCCAGCAACATGAAAGATTTGAAAATTATGAAAACTTTACAGCTTTAGATCAAATGGAAGACTTAATGGCTGAAGAAAGTTATGACCATCACGAAGCCGTAGTTCCACCACCGCCTTCAACTTCCCCTCGTCCACGTCTCAGGACCCCAACTCCGCAACCAGGCCGACCCACAACCGTCCAAATGAAAATGCCCCATGCTCATGCAAATAACGGCTGGGTTGGCAAAACGAGAACCAGGAAACCGGAAGTCCTTCCAATGCCAATACCGACTCCGGCATCATCATCTTCCAGCTACGAGGAGTTGATCTCCTTTGAAACGGAAACGGATGAAGACATGTCATCCCATGACCGCGAACCCCTCCAGCGGGCCTCAACTGAAAAGACGGTAATTTACTCCTATCCCATGAACAATGCTAAATCTCCTGGCTCCGGTGAGCCTAACTATGACTCTGACAAATCTTACGAAATGTCAACAACCAACAAATTCAGACCCAGTCCTATGGACTTATCCCCTCCAGTCTACTTTGAGCCTGATCAGGATTTTTACACTTCCACTCTGAATAACGACAACAACAAGCACCGGTCTAAATCCTCAAATCAACAACACCGTCGGAGGAAGCAACAGCAGCAGCAACAAACTCAAATTATGTATCAGGCCGGTCACGGTGTGGACCCTGACTACCTTCATTCTGGTGATATTGACCATACAACGCCTTTTCAAAGCCACCTTGACAGTATGAACTTCCACGCAGCGAGTCAGAACCGTGCCGAGTACGTCATGCCCCCAATTCCAAATCAAAACCAAAACCAACAGCAGCAGCAGCCACAGGAGTTCCAATTTCAACAGAATCCAAATCTAAATAATCCACAGTTTCATCAGCCAACAACTCAGTACCCCCATAATGGCAATTTAAACTTGAATTCTCCAGCTCTGGGTCCTTTCCAGCCACCGCAAAATAGTCCGCATCAGAATCAGAAACAAGATCGAATCCTACAAGGAGGTCCCATGCACATGCCACCAATGTCACAAATGTACGGTCATGGTCACGGTCACGGTCCCGCTCACAGTCACGGCTACCCACAGTCCAGCTCTGGAATGTACCCCGAGACATTTAAAAATGTATACGCTCCCGCAGGCTCTGAAAACGTTTACCATGAAGTGCCCATCTATCCCTTAGTATACCCGAGTCATCATCAGAATCAGCCGCAACACTCCACTAATGACTTGGCATATTCAGCCGGTCAGAATTACTACCACAACCAAGGATGGGGACATGACCAGGGTCATCATCAACACCCCACAGAATCATCCTGGACATCAACATTCTTCATCCTGGGAGGGCTTGTTGCACTGTCCGCAATGATTGCCTTCTTCCTTCCAACCTTCTTGGCCTCGGGCACGGCGGGTAAGACGGGTGGGAAGGACAAGGGGGATGATAAGATCTCACACAATGAGTCTGATTTATGGACGGAAATCAAAGGCTTGTACACTGACATCGTCAGCATTGCCAAAGGGGACTATTCTACATTCCATCGAAACCCTCATAATCAAATTAATTCTAATGATCTGCCCAAAATCCACATTTCTGAGGACGAATTGGAAGCTGAAGCCGACGCCGAAGCCGAAGCCGAAGCCGAGGCTGACGAAGGGAATGCAACACTGAGTCCAGATGTGATGGTGAAAAGAATTGGAGAGGACGGAGGAGGAAGTGACAGTGAAAGTTACAGCAGTGAAGAAGATGTTCCAGCCTCAACCACGGCGGAAGAACTGGAAGCTGTGCAACGCACGAGTGAGTTACACGCTTCGCAAACCCAAACCATGCCATCCTCCGACTATAAAATTGACAAAAAGAAAAAGAAGAAGCCAGTCAATATTAATGACACTTTTGCCTTTGGGCTTTACAATAATGAGCCGGTCGGGACCACTAGCAGGGACGGGTTGGATTTTGCAAATGCTTTTAATCAGACCTTGCGCGCTTGGGAAAAAGTACCACTTATTTCAAACTGATTCTTGATATACCCCAACTCCATTTTTCTATACAAACATCTATGGCGTACATATTGTACATAGAACTATTAGTATACCACAGATAGCTATTAAATGCCCAGTGAGTGTTTTTTACTTGTTTTATAAATATTCCCATCATCAGTGCAAATCAACTTCGGTGCTGCCTAGAATAGGCAGTAGTATTCTTTCTCCACGGAGTTATACACACGTAGGAACTCAATTTCAGTGTTGAATACTGTGCGTCTCTACAGCTTGTTTGTGGTAGCGTAATTTAATGAATTTTTGTTGCTAAAATATTAGGTTCGAAAGAAATCTGAAATATTATTTACTTAAGCAGCTAAATGTTCGTGTTGCACAAATATACATACGTGTAAAGTTTACCGTGTTTCAATATTTTCTTACAGAAAACCTGAAATTGGAATTTTTGGCACCATTTAGACTTACACAGTAGCGTTTTAAATTGAGCGCACTCTCACTAGCAGCAATTTTTATGAAACTATTAACTTTCAGAAGTTAGTATTATGTAATTTATTTATTTTTGTATTTAAATGAAGAACATGTGTGCAAAAAATACGTATCTTTATAGCAATAACAAAGGTACGCTTGTTGTAATATAACTCTAAAGGTGTAAATATACAATTGACAATTATGTAAAATAATACGTAGGTAATTAGTATATGTAGTAGGGGATCAGTCAGGAAACTTCGGTGTACGATATAAACTAGAATTAAATATCATTGGTTCAAATACATAGAGGGTAGAATTATAGGGGTAGATTATTATAGCAGTACTTCATGCTATTGAATGCATGCATGCAACCACGTAACACAACGTATACGTTGTTTATTGTAATTATAAATAATATGTACCAATAATTGTTTTATTAATTAAATTAAGTACAATTTGTTTTTTAGTAGATAGATGTATGTACTTACGTTATGAGCACTATGCTTTTTGACAAGTGTAGTGTAAGCCATGTGCTTAATTATGTATACCAAACACACAAAAGTTTACAACAACACTCGACAAGTATCCAATTTACAAACGTGCACACAAATAACAATTTATGTAGGTGTAGGCACATAGGTAAGCCTATAATGTTGAAGTATAGACAAGAATACAAAAAACGGCAAAAAACATGGGAATTTTGTTTGAGCCTTTTAGAAAAAAATGAACATCAAAATGAGGCGTTAAAAAGCACGCTTTACGATTTCAAAAGTACTGTTTGTAAGTTCCCACAAAGCAACACTGTGTCCAATGCAATGATTTTTCCACACTGACTGACTGGCATCAAATCCCTTATGTCACACTCACACTCACACACATACGCACACATTGCAGTACCCACACAAACTACCCACACATAATATTCCTTCTTTTTTTTAATTCACGGCAAAGATGTCAGCAAACTGAAACGGAATCAGAAGATGTAAAACAAGCGCTGCAATCCCAGTCTTAAATCTACGCAAACAGCGGCCTATACTTTTTAACAAATAAGTATAGACACTATTAAAAATGGTCCATTTAGGTTCCATTATTCTCAGCTGGTACAATCTATCTAGGTACTTACTCATTTTCTCTTTAACTTACACGTAAACCAGTGAAAAATGAAACCTTGAAAAATAAGTCGTATTTAAATTCTGTTCATGTGTTTTATAGTAGTCTTAGAAACAAAGATTCGTTGCTTTAAATGGATGTGATTGAGCAAAAGGTATGGGATTTAACCTGTGAATGTCATAATGCAAAATAAGTGTAAATATTAGTAAGTATGATTTAAGATCATGCTAGTTAGTAATAGTATCTTTGTGTTATCATTATTAATTGTTCGTAATAAACTACATTGCAATACTGATTACACTTAAATCTTTACGAATAACATTAGTTTAATGTGTGTATGTAATTACATGTAAGGTGATAGGTATACGTACGTGTGACTTTTAAGGAGTGTAGTGGTATAAACTGCATACGTAACTAACATGCTGTTAAAGAATTATTTTTGCTGAGGTATCTTACAGTGAAAACTCGTTACACCGGTCCCTTCAGGGGGAACCTAATTTAGACCGGTATAGTGAGTAGACCGGCATACAGCGATCGAATTCCATTTACCAACATAGCAGCTCTCCAGAATTCTTAATTTCTAGTTTTAATTTATTATTTAATTAATTTACTTAATTTAGTAGAGCGAGTTCTCACTGTATACTATATAACTAGGTAGGTATGTAGTAATTATGAAATTGTGTGATGGGGTGCGTTGCGTGTTGTTCAATGGGAATGTGAGACGGAAGGGAAGGGAAGGAAATCAAAGTTTCCTCGAGGCTCCCACGACACGACCCACACCAACAAACAAGGAAAGCAGTCCCAGTTCATCTTCTCGTATTTTTACATTATTATTTCAATGTCAATGTTAGTGTCAGTAAGCATCCGTTCCGCTAACACACTGTACTGGCGTACATATGGGATCACAGTCCTGTAATACTCATTTTTAGCTACCGACTCAAAGGGCATGAGTCCTGACTGGCATCTGATACAGACAGGTACAACTTGGACCCCAGTGTAAAATGTAGCGCAAAATTGAAACACACGCATAACGTGGGGGAAGAAGCATTGTGACGTAAGTTACGTAAGCCCTACGTTCCCATTTTGACCTAGGTAAGTCCAACACAATCAAATTTTTAGCTGTTCTTACTAAAATGGTAAAAACCTCTAACACTTTTTAAAAGTAGTCGAACTGCTTTTTACGCTTTTTCAAAAGTAGCAAAACTACTATTTACGCTTTTTCAGAAGTAGTAAAATTGTTATTTACACTTTTAAAAAGTCGTAAAACTGATATTTACGCTTTTTCAAAAGTTGCAAAACTGCTATTTACACTTTTCAAAAGTAGTAAAAAGAACTGCTATTTACACCTTTTATAAACGCATTGATGTGTTTAGGCCTTACGTCGAAATGTTCCTGGGGACGCTGGACTTGTGTAACAATGCTTTTACGGGGACTGGCTCTTACGTCACAATGCATCTTCACCGACGGTATGCATGTTTAGACTGTACTTCTGTACACCGACCATGAGATACACGTTTCCCTATTTTTGTACAATTTATTGTTAAATATGAACTCCAAACATACCAAACAATGTTAACCTTTCGTCTAACAACTCGGCTCCCTAGAAATATAACACTATACCCATGAAGGGCAGGTACATATTGAACGGTTCAAGGTAGGTTACTCACATTTTCCAAATGGGTTTTCCTTGGAATGTGGACAACATTTTCGCATTGTAGAAACAAATGTAAAAATCAATAACACGAGTAGTACAGTGCACTAACGTAATCTCCCCGTTTGAAACGTACAAAAGAATGTATTAATATTTTTTTCAAAATCTCCGTCTCTCTCTCTTTTATATTTTGAAGCAAAATGAGGATGCAAAAGTGTTATTATAAATATACCCAGTTACAATTTTTATTTAAAAAGCAGTACACCGTGTTTAAAAATGTTAAATAATCCATTTTTAGGTTGACAAGAATTAAAATGCCTGGTTTCCCACTTTACTTTATGACTTACCTACTATATGTAGGTAGGTGGTCTTTGTTTAGTAATTACGTATGACAAATAATAATATGTCTGAAATGCCAAGTTATAATGCAAGATTATTAGCGTATTGCGCATTATTTGTAATTACGATTATTACATGGAACTGTATAATACAAAAATATATATGTAATAAATTACGTATACGTGAACACGTCCTCCGTCGTATGTACTGTGCTCTTCCTTCACCTTAAGCTTAATTTTGAAGGAGAATAAAATACGACACAAGAATATATTTGATTTTATCTCTGGGATGATTTTAATTGTTTTAAACGGAAAAGTAGTGCGCTATCATTATACATACATAAATCATTCCTCCCTTCTCCTCATTTAGAATCAGAATCACGGTAGTTGGCATAAGGCACTTTGGAGCAGGGGGAAGGTGGTCTCTCTGTGTTCATTTCAGGGCTGCAAATTATGATGCGCATTCTTGCAAAATGACTTATTTCCAGAAACCTGGTTGTATAGCCTGTAGGCACATATATATAATTCAGGATATTTAATAAAAAAGGTTAAAATTTTATTGTTACTACACAAACTCAACATGCGGTTTACTTCACAGACTAGTGAGTGGAATTTGAACTGATTTCATTCTATTTCCGTCTTATAAGCTATAAGCTCCATTTTATATTGCACATATTTCATATTTAGTTAATTCAATTCATAAACGCATTACAGTATTTAAATCGGACAGTGGCATCATTTTAAAATATTACAGATAAAACACTTGTCTTACCACCACTACGCATAATAAAAGTATTACTACCTAGATTCATACAATACAAGATACAAGATAGGTATGCGTACTGAATGAGAATTACTCACTAGTAGTACATAGCATGTGTGTATTCAAGGGCAAAAGTTAGTTAACCGCTGAGACAATTGTAACGTTCACCTAACAATAACTATTTACCCAGAGATAAGACGGTTTAAGAGGAAACACTTATATGTAATGTAACCTAGTCTCCCAGACTCCCAGCTCAGAGCTCAGTAACTAAAGTCATATCATGAAATACCTTCTTTTATGTCTCATAATAGTAATATGTAGTGTGAAAATTGACCATCACCATTTCCATATTTCCCTGCAATATGAAAAAAAATGTATGAAACTCATAGCTGTGCAAAAAATATTTAGATAAAAATGACTATCATTTCCTCCATATACACTTGTTCACTAAGTCTGGGTAGTTTATTATGTAGTTTAGATTAGTTTAGTCCATCGCTGTCGTTTATTCTCCCCCACTTTTCAGTTGGTTTTCAAGTCTAAACCTTTGCACATTTACATTCGCAACTTGAGATTCAACGTCAGTTTATTGAGAGAATTCGTACTGTTACAGTGACAAGCTCATTCATCCATTACATAAAAATATCTTAATTGGTGAAGCATTTTGGTTTTTTAAATTGTGTGATTAGTCGAATATGAACGACATCAGGATCAGAACTTTGTGATTATTTTTTAAATAACTGTGTTTACTTTAGTATTCCCGTTAAGGATTTTACAGAATTTTGAAAAACATTTCTTATAAAATTAGGCCCACATACAAATTAGTAATACGTCGTTCAGTTAGGGTGGGTTACACATACGAGTATAGTGGCAGTGCTGTTTAGTTAAAATCTTTTTTGAATCAGCAACCGACATCGATCAGACAAAATGAAAACTGTAGGATTCCAGTGCCTTTTCATAATTTGGACAGTATTTCTTTCTGGACGCGTTCCAATGTCGGAAGGGAGTCCAAATCCAAAGCCGATGCTATTAAAACTGCATCCTGAAAAGGCCTCAAGTGTGCCATTAACAACCTCATTACCCGTTCAAGCCCCAGCAGCAGCAGATCCGCTGCTCACCAAAAAATTACCCCTTCCAGTAAATCGAACGCGGATAGCACAGATGAGGCCTTACCGGATACAAAGGAAATTATCTCCTCCAACGTCCAATGAGGTAGACATGAGAAGTTTGGAAATTTATATGACGTCCTCACAAAATACAAGCTCAAATAATAAAATTCGAAAACCCAAAAGGAAACTATTACACTACATCCCATCCGCCCTTAGTAAGGCCGGTAGCAGTAGTAGCAGCAGCAGCAATGTGAAACTCAAGAAAAACGCTAGCAAGCTGGATCGGTTCGCAGATGACAAGTTGACTGAAAAAATGAAAGCCAAGCTGAAGACTTTGTTGGAATTGGAGGAAGAGGATATTAAATTGAATCGTCACAGTATTCTTATGCACGATGATAGCGATAATAACGAGGATTACGGCTATCTTCACTACCCGCACATTAAGGGTGAAGGGGGGACGAAACACAAGCATGGAAATTATGCAGTTGACCCGGCTCATCCCGCTGTTTTGGCCATCACGCAACATAATCCTTTGGCTCCATTTAAGCCCATGCCACACTCAAATCTAAGTCATCCTGGATTGCAACCACAGAAAAAGTAATTTATTGATTAATAGTATTTTCCTAATCATTGCGTATTTTACAGATACATACATATTTGTTGAGATCAGAAGCTTCAGACCGTAAACAAATGAATGACATGTTTCAAAGTTAACCGTTTCAAAACGACCATATCTAGTTTGACATTTTTTGAAAACGGTAATTACTAGTTTTGACACTTTTTGAAAATCTTAATTACTAGTTTTGATCCTTTTTGGAAATGTTAATTGTTAGCTTTTTTTACTGTATTGAAAAGTCAAACACGTACGATGATCGACCTTTTGAACATGTTGGTTTCTAGTTCTGACTTTTCTACAATGTTAATTCCTAGCTTATGACATGACCTTTTTGAAAAGTTAATTTATAGTATAAACACTTTTTCTAAATTGTTTTCATGGTTTTCCCGTTCCGAATAGGTTGCACCTAATAAAGTTAGGGTCATGATTGGTAATTACTGCTACTTTGTTGGGATTGTAGGAAGAAAATCGAGGTATCAGCGTCTTTACTTCCCTTGGACAAGACATTGTTGTACTGTGGAATGGCTTTCAGTTGGGTTTTCTGGCTCATTGTGGCACTGGCGTACTTCTCATGGGGCGATAAGTACAGTCAGCTCTACAGTCAGTACTCCGATCATCCCATGCTCTCAATTCTGAGAAAGAAGTCGGATCAACAATCATTGACAATGTCACAAAAGCCTATTATCGTCAAACTTGAACCTGGAAAGCCAGCACAATTTTTCCAAACAAGGTAACAACTTCAATTTATACAACTTTGAACTGAAAATAACAAACAGGCTGTTTTTTTCAAATAAAAATCACCAAAACTACAAGTGCAACTATACAATCATCCCCATTAAAATTTCACTCTCGAATACATATCCAATCACCATTCTGTTTGGTTCACCTATTTCTATTTCCCTGCTTACATAAGGGTCTATTTATGCACAGACATTATTTCTGTGGGTCTATATCCTTATAGAAGGGCAGGTGTATGATCTCTATGCTAAAGAGATGTATAGTAGGTACATTCATTTTCATGCCCTCATATTTTTTTGGGGCCGCCGAGTCGTAAGCGTAAAGCATGCTATAATACCGTAATAAAACACACACCTACTTTTTTTAAACACAAAAAAACTTGCTTTGATCTTAAGTTAGCCTCGGCCTTCGCTTCTTCGGTCTGTTTCGGTCTCTTCATTATGTATTGTTGAACTACAACCTATATTGTTGCTTTTCGTATCCTGAGCGTGGTATTGAGGAGATGATCCTTGAGTTAAGATGAGGAACGATCCAAACGCTTCAGAATACATCTGAGCGTGAACTTTGGACTTGGAAGAGGTTTTTATCAATGGGTATGTAGCTGAGTCTCCCACTACATATGTACTTGAGTTAAAGGTTGAGTTAAGGGCTTTCGTTTTTTAACTCAAGAATAACATTCTTATTGTTATATCATGGGTGATTGTAGCATAGCTTATTTCTACAATGTGTGCTTTAATAATTTCAAGACTCACCAGAGCACTACTGTAGCTCACAAAGATTGAAAACTAACAAACAAGAACCCTTAAAGATTCTTCAAGTCTTCCTTTTAAAAGATAATATGGGCGACAGAGACTTTTAAATAGCTTATACTACACACAAAATAACATCCGCCTGGGATTCCCCAATTCATTTTTTATACGATGCTTTTCCATTTATCAGTCCTTGGCTAAGTTCGGGTCCGGTTTGGTCAGTCCACGTTGTGGGTGCGTGCCTTTTAAGGTTCTGGCTCAGACGGGATCTTGGAGGCAAAAAAATAACGTTACAGTCTCGCAACGGGATAGTGTGAGCCTTGTAATCTCCGAACGCCATAGAATGGTTAAAAATGTACCTAGTTCCCTTCTGTAAAATAAGAAAATAACGTTACATTGTAAATGTTAATCTTAAGAAAATTCCGTTGGAATTGATCGTGTGACCTGACTTTTACGCAATGACAGCCCTAGTCCAGGCTCTGAGCCTGATTCAGGTCTAAAACATACATATACGGTAGAATAGGAATGACTGGGGGAAAAAACTGAAAGCTACTTCTACCTGTACGTATACTTACGTAGTAGTGAGATGTAGCAAGTTAAATGAGGATAGGGCAACTGGGAAAGACGTAGAATTAAATATTCCAGAAGGTGCGTTGAGAACCCGTAGAGATAATATAGAGATGTTGGAGGAAGGAAAAAATCCATTGAGGAATGTAGCCTTGACCGGGATGGCGTTTTTACCTTCTCCGTCCTGTACTACACACCTTGAGATGGCTTGAGAAAGGAAAAACAAACAAAAAAGAAGGAATCTAACGGGATCTTCTTCTTCCAGCCTTGAACTCTGCCGTAGACTCCAGCAGGACCAGCACCAGAGTTTCTTGGTCTTGCTTTTGAGTTGAGGTTCAGTTCTATCTCTGTACAGTTGCATCTCAAAAATCTTTATTTCACCTCCAGCAGCCTCACTTACCTTCCCTCACAGGCTGGGATTTACTTGGAAGATGCGTATATTCAGCTGTCTTTGTGTGAAACCCAAGTTCCTACCTACCTGTAACGTATGCAGCTGTAGAGCAGTGCCAGTGCATCTGTAGCTGTACAAAGTAAAGTCTTGATCTGGTTGGGGTTGCTTCGTCCCATAACACCGATGTAACGTCCACTTGCTTCTTTTTACATCCCAGATTGTGCTACCTTTACTTTTACTCCCTGGACCCTTCTTGAATCTTCCTCTTGCTGGGCTTTGACCAGATTTAGCTACTTTGCTACTTTAAAAGGATGCTGCAACAAAACAAGTTGTACTCAACTTAAACCAAGTCTACTTCACCTTTCCCAGCATAACATCTTCCAAACACCAGCATCAATAAAATCCTACCTGCCTTCAAACATGTAGACACGGATATACCAACCTATCGTTGCTTGTTTATAGTTTGGAGTTGGCTAAAGTTATAAGCAATTACCAGTCATTTGGGAAAATTAACAATGGAGCGAGCCTTGATGTCATCTTCTGTACATACCTACCTATTTTTACTACACTGTCACTACCTGATGCTTTGCTTCATTTTGTACATAATTCGTATGTAGATTCCCCACTAAAGTAGGCAGTACTTAAAACAAGTTTTACAGTAAGGTCCGGATGCTTCCCTTGGATCATTTAGATAAAAATAACAGCTAACAACGGACAGGTATTCTTATGATACAAGTTGTGACGCCTTCTGTACGTACCGAATTATGTATTGAAATAGAAACTCAAGTGAAAACAAAATCCATCCAAGTATGCTTTTAAATGAGTAGTGGTGACAAAGACAAAAGGAACTTAACGTGAGGCTTAAGCACATTTTCATGTTCTTTCTCCACGTCGGACAATAAAAGCTCTGAATTTTTTAAAGTATGACGGAACACTTATAACTTTTAAGATCCGTCTTCCTGCAATCCTGCACCCTCAATCCTGAGCTGTGACAGTGAAAACGTTTTAAAAGATGCTTCGATTCTCAGAATTTTGGAAGATTCATAATACTTATCTGTATTTAACGCAACCACAGGCTCTGAGTAGTACTAGTGAGTCAGTTCGTCACAAACACAAACAAAACACGGCAGACTATGTCGTATGTATGTACCTATGTAAGATCTTCAAAAGCGAAATCGGGGAAAAGCTCCAATAAGTCTCTGTTGTAGGTTTAATTTTATCATTCGCGAACTCACTAGTAAGTAGTAGTCAGTACGAAGTGCACAAGAATGAAGACTAGTTAGCAGTCTGAATGGTACATAAATTAGTAAATAAATAAGTGGAAAAAAAATTAATAAATTAAAATGAAATGGAAGTAGAGCTCATAAAATAATTGATGAGGCGGACGCCCAGCTGATGAAAGGCTGATTAACTGTATTTAATTTAACTGTGCCCTGTAACATTGCATTGGGGTTGAAATTCAAAATTTAAAATTCTAAAACTCTGCCGCCGCACTCCGTCTACGTCTCTAACCCAGCAATTATTTATTTATGTATACCACACTCGCCACTGGCCACTACTACTTGAGTACTACTGCTCTGATTTGGTCTGCATCCATATTTCCGAAATATTTAAGTGTCAATATTTGACATGGAAGTTACTTACTGCAGGGTGTTGTTGTGTATGTAATGGAGACGCAAGTGAAACCTACGTGGTTGTTAAAAAATTCAAAATTGGAAATGATAAAAAACAATATAGAAAAATATGCTAATGACACCTTTAAAGTGTGCCTAATTGCCTTGTCTCTAGTCTATTTGTGTGCACACGGATGCACACCCTTCTCACCTCGCCCAATGGCTCATAAATGAAATTTAGTTGTCATTCTGGGATTTAAAATAGATCTGTAGACTGCTCCGTGTTGTTGTTTTGAAGCTAGCTATGTACATATTAAACTCTATTTAATGCTTATTTGGTGTTGGATGGGTCTCGTAAGTGTAAGTCATAAGTGGTGAGCAGGTGGACGGGGAAAAAACAAAGTAGTATTAAATTTTTAAAGTAGGAGTCAAGGAAGAATCTGTGGAAACGTCTGAAGACGAAATGGTTGTCAATTCTTAAGTTTCCCGAAGTAAATTAAAGCAAAACAAGACAAGGGCATGTGAGAATAGTGGGGAGAGAATAGACGAGAGACACACGCATCTCCCTGAATATACATATACAGGAAAAAGGTACCGTGTGATCTGCAGTTAGGGATTTGGTCCGGTGTTGTTTTGTTCTTGAAGAATGTGTCGGTAGGAAGGAGGGGAAGGAAAGCAGTGTCTGCGTGTATTAAATAATAATAAAGTTGATCAGGCAGGAGAAATATAGAAGGAGACGAAGAAACCAAAACCAGGTACTAGCGCATCATCATCAACATCCGTCGAGATTCCTATTTATTTACCTTAGATTTTCCTTGTTGTTGGTCAAAGAAGGATTTTTCAGGGTACAGAGATCATTTCCCTCTGGACTGAAAAGCCCTCAGCTATATAAATACAACTCCTCTCAAACATCTCCCTTCATTTCCACTCCGAATTTCCTCACTCGCCTACCTTACACTTTTACCTGCCTTCACACTACGAGCCAAGAACCAAGAGCAAGTCTCAAGTATTTTCGTCCTTCCCCACATTTGACGACTGTCCGGTCTACATTGTCTTTGTGAAAGAGTTTTGCTTCCGTGGTGCATCCGCGTATCATTAGATTTTATCAATTTTTTCTTCTTTTTTTTTGAAAAATTGTTCTTCACTGACTGATTGTGTGCTCCGATTCCCTCATCTCTCGAAAGGCTGAAGTTAGTAGTTTTCAGTTCTAGTGATTACTGTTCCAGTTGTAATTTGGATAAAAGGGAAAACAATACAGACACTGTCTCACGATGTCTCGGTTTTTATTCGTTGTTCTGGTCGTTGTTGTGTTGGGTTGTGCTTGGGCTGCCCCAGCCGAGGAGGATACTAAAGCGGAAGTGGCAGACGCCTCTAAAGCGGATAAAAAAGTTTCTGCTGACGACCGTGCTGTGGTGGTCACTGAGGGCAATGGTTGGGATACATTCTTGAGTGGAGGAAATGCCTGGACCATCCTCTCCGGCTCATTGGCAACAGTTTTCCTCATTGGTGGTCTTGCATTGGGCTTCTATTACTTCTACTATCTCAACTACTATGGCTATTCCGGAAATGTTGACTCCTTCTCGAGCTACAGCGGTCAACCTGCTAATACTCCCTATTACAATCAATATGGCCAGCAGTATTACCAGAGTGCTGCGAGGTACTCGCATTTTCATTTTTCCGCGTTTACTTCTTTTTGATTAATCTAGTATCAATCCTGGGGGCAAATCAGGTAGCGTTCCAATAACTTTCGTCCTCCTGTGGGAGTGGAGTAGCTAGGCGTGTACAACGTTTTCGTCATGTGTAGCTGATTAAATTCAAAATTACATTCAAAACATTGGGATTAGTTTTTCTTGGAAAACTCAGTGTGTGTGTGTGTGACTTACCTATGCATGTTATTTGTAAGTTCTGTAATTTAATTTAAAAATGTAATCTAATTTTGTCTTTAATTCTTACTCAAAGGGCACTCCAAGGAGGTTCCTTCAACTTTGCTCGAGTTTTGGACATGATTGCAATGGCCCAAGAAACCTACGAGAAATTTGACTTCCAGAGCATCGACTGCCAGAAGAAGGCCCTGTGCGAGTTGCAACAGAAGCAGGCGGATTTTGGTGAAACCGGAAGGAAAATCTCCAGCACTTTCTCGTACGTAACCAAACGGTTCGATATATTTAGTTTTCATATTATTTACACAATCATTAGTCAGGAGTTAAGACTCCAAATAGAAAGTGATGCAAGTTGAATTTTAAATTTCGAAGTACTGATGTACCAATAGTAAGTATTAACCTGATTGTATTAATTTTATTCTTATTCTTAAAGATTCATGGATACATTGGAAGGCCTACCCATGCCAGCCATAATCCAGACCTACTTGAAAGAATACAGAGAAGCCATTATGCAAGGAAAGAACTCATCAAAAGAATGTTCAGCAATCTATCCTAAATGTGGATTTTCTATCAAAGAAGTATTCGTCAAATACTCAAAGAAAGCTCATAAACAATAGAGACACAATCAACGAAGAAAAACAACCACACAACAAGACTGCTTTCCTTCTTCAGAAATTCTTCAGAAAAACAATAAAATAAAATAATACTTGTATATTTATGTGGTATCATGATTTGAAAGAAGGTAAATACTGATGAACATGTCTATGCCCTCCGATTTCTGATTGTACCCCAGTCGGCTAACTCTTAACAATGTTAGTATTACCCAAGTAATTAATTACGTTCACTTACAGACAAGTTAGCGACCAATCTATACTTGTAAAATAAATGACAAAATATTTTTTATTCTAGACCACAGCAATAGCTGGCTCATTCTATATAATAATACAATGTTGTTCGTTCACCCTGTTTAACAACCAAACAAATATGAACTAGTGTACACTAGCTGCCAACATGATTAGTTTTGTCATGTCTTTTTTATTTGATAATATTAGAAAATGATTATAATATGATAAAAGGAAGGAATTTACATCTTTACGTATTGACTTAATATTATAACTGCGACCTAATGTGCTTAATATTGCAGGCTTCTGCGAGTTTTTAATTCAATATTTACAACAACACAAACTCCAGCCAATGCAACCGAAATATAAATACAAAAACAAAACAAATAATACTTAATCTAGCTTGTAATTAATTAGTGGTACAGAATACAAAAAATAAGACAAAAATGAGAAGAAGATGCTGTAGATGTTAACTTTTCCTACATAATTGTTTAAGAATCTAATAAATTAAATGTTACGAAGGAGGACGAAAATCTCCAGCACTGCTACTGTCGTTTACTACTAACAAGTTATTATTATTTATATTGTATTGTATACAAGTAATCACCGTATTACACTAGATTTACAATTAAATAGTATTACAGTGAATATAAAACTAACTAAATAAATCAAAAAACATGCAATAATTGTAAAACTGTTACATACAAGTAGTGCCTAGTTAGTACTGATAGCTTTTAGCGGGTGGGCCTTTGGAAGTATGGGAGTAGTGAGCTTTGTAGAGTTAGTATTGTATTAGGGCACCAATACTGTACTTTATGATAAAAGTATATTTTAATTTACTAATTATAAGGTTTACTCACTTGTATCTTGGAATATTCGAAGCTGATTATGAAGCATTTTTATTCTAACTTTAGGTCTTGGTATAATTTTACATACAAAATAAGCTACACATACAATAACATGGTTGGATATTAAGATAAATATATGCGATATTTAAATTTACTTATATATATGCTGGTGTAGTGGGTATTCACAATATGTATTAGTTTGTAATTACAAAATACAATGAACCATACGATGGTCAAGGAAGAACTAAAAGAGAGTATGAAGGCAGAAACGGTAGGCGTCGTTAGAGTGGGGATGAGTGTGGACGGAACGACGGCGACACACATTCATAAATTATTATAATTTCTAAGTACATAGCTAGGTGGTAATAATAATAATAATAATAATGGTTGTTATTAATACAGCTCTCCATTCTTTTCATTGGGGCTTCGTATTGGTATATGTTTGTATTATACACCCAACTATTTGACGATTTTACTGGGACAATTACATTTTTCATGAATAAATCATCTTTTGTAACATTTTAATTTATAACACCATTTTCCAGTCAATTTTATAAAGACATTACAGGTCTAACACAAATACCAGTCATAATATCCATTCTTTGTTTTTGATTTATACATTTTGCCAGTTCACTGTCGTGGTCTTCTCAAGATACAAAATGACGCGCATCCACAAAAAAAAACAGAAAAATACCCAATATTTCCCATTTTTATAATAAAAGGGTGAGGCGTTATTCACAAGCTTTTAAATGGAAACTTTGCATGTTCTGAAAAAGGATAAATCAAGTTTGTGAAGTTGTTGTAGAAGGTGCAAAACTTAGTTTTTGACACAGTGCTTAATTTGTTTAATCAATATTAATCAATATCTTAAGCAAAATGGGAAAACTGTATGCCGTTTTTTAAAAAAACTGTTTGGATACGCGTCATTTGGTATCTTGACACAATTGCCTGCACGTTACTTTGCTCTTTAGCCATCTTGGATACTGAGAGCTACTTGAACTGCTTTAAACTCGTTGTTCGATCTCCATCCCCGTTGTAATACTTGTGTATTGTGTTTAAATTAGACTGAGCCCGTATGCACTTTGTCCAATTTAGTTTTAAAATATTAAAATAAGAGATGGTTCACCATTCGCATAAGTGCAAACGACACACAATTAGCTAAATGTGAAGCATTGAGGTTTGTTTAAGAAACCTTTTAACCTCAAAGACTCTACGGCTCACAAATCTCATTAATTCATACTTGTACAAGATTTATTTCATTTACATTGTTTGTATAATACTAGTGAGTCAGATGCAACAGAAACTGAAGCACACAAACACACACACACACATGACGTGATGAAGCGAAAGAAACCTGAAGCAATGGAAGAGCTCAAATAAAGCTCAGGAAAAAAAACAACAATAACAGTATCAGAACATATGTAACTGAAATTGTAAAAAGGCTGATTAGCTGTAAATACTGCACTTGCACTCCGTGATGCCCATATTGTACATGCATAATATAAGCAGAGAGAGAGAAAAAAACTAAAATTAAAAATTAAAGAAGGATAACGACGACAAGTTTTGAGATGAAATACAGATACAGAATACTGATACCGAAAAGAAAGAAATGCAGGTCTCTAATTAGACTGAAAAATGTGCCTCTCCAATACAAATCAGCCCTCGTCACACCATAGGAAGGTGCAGAAATGGTTTATGTACCTCTCGAGTCCATCTCTACTTCTGACCGATGACACCTACGTTCCGTATGCAACAATAATGCACTGGGTCTATTGGCTTTGGTTTTGAGTTTTGAGAATGAGACTGAAGATCAAGTTAAGTGTCATACATGTGTAATGCATTGGAACTGTACACCTGACTTGACTCACTGAGTGAGAATAGATGAGCGGAGCGAGGATCGCATCGTGGACGAACATGCTAAGAAACAAGTGCTAAAAATGTCAAAAATAGAATATTCATTCTTCCATAATTTATTTCCTTGCTATATAAACCTCTTGAGCTTGACTCCTTCACGTCATTGTCCATTGACATTTTGACAAGTTCGAAACTGACAGAACAGATTTAGAACAGAGAGCTCAAAAGCCATAACAAAAAAAAACATCTCAATCCGTCCAGCCCTAGTTTCCTTGTGACTCTTTTTTTGTCTTCGACCTGTGCAACCTTATTGTACACGTGAAATTACCCATGTATCTCTTAGTTACTACACTCATCTGGTTGTAATTGGTCAATAAAATTTGCACAGTAATATACATTTGAGTAGCAGTACGTATACAGATAGATACTCTTGTGCGCTTGGTTTGCTGTGACTGTGACTCAAAGAATAATTTAAAATACAAGGAATTTACATTGTATACCGTGTGAAGACAGATTGCCAGAGTAGTTTTTGAGCCAGTCGGTTTCATTGATAGACTCAATGGCTTCAAGATATTGTTGTGACCGTTACTCACACGGTAGCAGTAGCTCTTCCCGTCGTGGATACTCGATTACGTGGAATGTGTTCGTTGTCAACTCCATCCTCCTCGTCCTCCTGAGTGTACTTAGTTTTGAGGGGTGTGGGGTGTCGGGGTTCTCCGTGGACACGGAAGAACTTAAGAAAGACAGTTCGGGCACAGTAGGCACTACGGCTGTCCTTCCGAATCAAGTGGGAACTCTTTTCGGACATGACACGGATGGGAATGGAGTAACACTTGGAAATTGGTTAGACTATGGAACTTTTCTTGTAGGTGTCACATTGGCGGGTCAAATGTATCTCTTTGCGTTGGGCCTTGTGCCCATCTATTATACGCTCTTTGCTGTTACTGACCCTGCAGAGCTTCAGCGGTACACAATTAAATCTAAACAGACAAACTCTATTTTTGTCCGCAACTCTTCCCTAATTAATACTTCCTAATTTTGTTTTTAAAAAAACCTATTGATGTACCTATGTAATTAACACCCACGCCATGCCATGCCATGCCTTCTCTCTCTGTCTATTCTGCTTTCGAGACATTTTATATTTGAAATACTTAGTAAACTATGGACTTGTTAGCGCAACTAGTTTTAGAATAGCTGTATCTATGAACATTCAATAACAGACGTGATATAACACAACTACCGATGCGAGTATGTAGTACTAACAATTTAGAAGTAGTCACCCCTAAAATCCTGTCTTAATTACCTGACTCACTAATTATAAATCTCATTTTGAATATGAAACATGGAAGAATTACATAAATAAGTGATTGATGTGCACTCATGATGATGTGATTAATTGGATGAACGGATTTACAGGAGATCCGGACGAAGTGAGAGAAATTCTAGTAATTTATTAGCCGCCAGCAATGCGTGGAATTTTCAGAGAGTTGTCAAAATGATTACGTTGGCTTATGAAACATACCAGCAGCTTGACATGAGTGAAATGGACTGTCAGAAAAAACTATTGTGTGAGCTACAGCAAGGAAAGGACATTGCTGCCACCACCACCAGAACCCTGTCAAATGTTCTTTTGTAAGTTTTTTTAAATCCCAAGTCTTTGCAGTAGCAGTAGTGTGAAAGAAAATTTCCCACTTTACATTTCATTTCATCCATTTTTTTAAAGGAAGTAGTAAACTAGGAAAAGAAGGTTGCTAATCCATAAAAAAGGATTGTATTTTTTTTTAAATGTAAAGATTTTTTACAGTTTTTGGATGCGGCAACTCGCTAATAAATATTATGTACTTTCAGATACTTTGATTTCTTCAAGCGGATTCCAAACATGGAGGATTACCGAGAGGCAATCAAGAACGGT
>JAQFZC010001774.1:0-27006 GCA_034695205.1 Dicyrtoma fusca | reverse complement strand
AATATGGTATAATTTCATTACATATTCCATTCAAACTGCTGAATCCAAAGCCAAAGCCAAAGCCAAAGCCAAATGGCACAAGAATAACAAGTTCACTGTTCAGTCCTCTCGCCGCCACTTTTCTCTACCTTTTTGCAGTTTCAACTTTTGATTAATGCTATTTTTTGTTGAGCATACATGGGTGCCTGTAGCTGTAGCGAATGCATGTAATTATATAATATATCAATCAGTTGTCATTTCATTTCCCCTTGATGCTCTTGCTTTTTTCACATCGCATATTAGCATGTTTGTAAGATGGCTTCCATTTTGTTTGACTAGTTGGGAATAAATGTTACGAGGTGAGAACGTATAGATATTTTACAAGAATTTGAACAAGAAAACATTGACATGGTGGAAACACTAATCAAATAAAGGTTTCTAGGTTCTAGGCTATCCTCTATTTGCTATTTGCAAACTTTAATATAAATGTAAGAAACTACACGTCAAGCTATTCAGCTGTAGCTGGTAAATGTTTTTCAATTTGTCATCTTCCGGTTTCTGGTATGTATTCCCATGCACGATTTTGAAAACTAATTGACTAAAAATAATTCCGATACGGAAAGGAAACACTGAAAGCACATTATACTACATACATATACACGTATACGGCAAAATTAAAGATTGTAACGGTTCATATAGGCAGCCAGAGCGCAGTATATCTGTGAAAAATTGAAAGGAACAAAACACACTTTGTAAATATTGTGAATTATTACGTACCTACCTAGTTATAGTGTGGCCTATTGTCTGATATTAATGCCCTACTAAAAATGATTATGTCCCCGCCGTTGCCCTTTAAGCTATTCGTTATTATTATCGTCATACAAGACGAAGCAAAAGAAGGGAAGAAAAAAAAATGTTTTTTTTTAGGTTTACATATGTGTAGAGTGGAGTGGTTGATTCTTGTGTGTAATATAAAAAAAGAAGAATGGCAGAGTGAATACAGAAAAAACGAATGTAGTAGGAAAACAAGGGGGATATGAGTAAAATGGCGTGCAAATTTTGGTTTGTTTTGTAGGCAGCGTCGACATCTTTTTTTTGTTCTTTTTTTTTGTTCAAATGTAAAGAAAATGACAAGTTTACTTTTAGTTAGCTTTTAGTGATGGCTCGTTTTCTATTGTAGCTACTAATGTTTTGTTTACCGTGCAGTGTTAGTTTATTCATCATGCCATGCCTACCTGACCTGCTTTCCATTATTAGTATACTTTTTCGAAGTTCCTTTGCCTTTTCTACATACACGACTCCTGGAAAACTATCACTCTGGACTAGAATCATCCAGGAAATGAAAAATGATTCCGGTGACCCATTTTCCCTTTTATGTCCTCATTTTCATTGTGTAACCATTAGCACTATAATATTCTTCATTTTGTATAAGTACATTATTATAATGTGTTTAAGGGGAACTAAATAAAATTAGGAAATTACATTGATTGGACTGCGGTATTGCAAATTGCAATTGTTAGTATGTAGTTGGCCCTTTTGCCTTTTGCACAATGTGTTGCAGTCGCTAGTGTCATTTCTTTGTCGTCGGTACGATTGCGATTGTTTTATCAAAGCTGAAATTTTAGTATAGGTAGTAGTATTGTGTTTATAAACTAGATACATACATAAGATAAATCTTTTACACCATTATAATTTATTAGCTTGGTAAAACTCAAATTGTCAATTTTGACAGTTTACAAGAAGAATGTGAATGGTAGGACCTCATCCGCCAGCACCGCAGCCAAAGTCAATACCATGCAATCTAGCGATCCTGCCAACTACATACTTACTACGCATTGACGACGTCCATTAGTACCCCAACACTTCCAACTTGACTCTTTTTATTCTTGAGGCATGAAATTAAATGGAAAGGATGTTGACTGTTGACGTTGACGATGAATATTTTATGTTCCATCCGTTTTATTTTATCCTTTCATCGTCTTTAGGTCACGATTGACTAAGCATGACAATTCTTGGAGATATTTTTATGATGATTAAAATGCATTCATGGAAATTATATGGGCAATACCATGTATTTATAGGAAAGTGGATTACCAGTACATAATTCATTATCGCCAAGAGAATTTCAAGGAGTTCGATGGCCATTTTTATTCCATTGCAAAAAGGGATATCTACATATGTATGCTGGTATGCAGAAGTTCTTGCCGCAAGTATTGTAGGCAATTGTAATGTAATTTTCGTATTCTTAATGATTGCAGTGGGCACTTCTTAACGTTATTTTCGATTCCATTTCTGTCCATCTAATAGTTTACATCGGGGTTCTGTGGTTACTTTATACATACATAATTTGTACCGTAATCACTAGTAATCAGTGACGGTTCGTTGATGTACAGAGCAAGTATGTATTTGTATATGGATTGCATTTTCTGTGAGATTTTAGCTGCAACTTGTTTACGTCTAGGTTTTTTCTTTCATACGTAAGTAATTCCATTAAAGCGGGTAGAAGATGACATCATTCTGGAAAGTTACAGAGCATATTTCTTATGCGTATATAATTAGTTATAATTAAATTCCTTGAGTAAGTTTCCGCTTATTAGTCCATTTACAAACAGTATTGCATTGATCACGCTATTACGCTATCTTCACTTCCCCCTTCAGTCCTACGTATGTACATTCATAGTTCTAAATTCTAAAGTATTGTTTGCAGACTGAAGTTAGCAAAAAACGAAGATGAAAAAATAAATCGTTTTCGTAAGTTAACAATTCAATCTCCGGGTATACAAGAAGGACTAACTAGTAATAGCGTATCTAGGACTTCAATTAATTATTAGTTTGATAAAAAAAACCTAACAAAAGATAAATAAATAATGAAAAACTTCATCGTAAATTTTCAATGCTCAAGGTTTCAAGGCTATCTGTATTACTGACAATTAAATTGCAATGGAGTTTGAAAAAAGTAAGGAAGCCTTAATGCTAATATTTTGCAACTTACTCCTCCTTGTAAACTCTGAGTCATGTTCTACACAAATCTATCAATTTCACAACGATTGCCGACTGTGAATGTCTTTGTCGATGGACGGCAGAATGCAAATGCCAAATGTACAAGTTGGATCCTCCAAACATTTCATGTTTATTAGGCTTCTTAGCCTGGGGGTTATTCCTCTAAACACAATTCGCAAATTAACTTACAGTATACCTATTTATATTATGAACGCTTACGCATTATTATGCATATGGATGGAACTATATTTCCTTTGTTTTGTTTGAGGGTCGTGGAGTCATTTTGTTTTGAATTCTACTTACATACGAGCTTGGACAATTATTATTAGAGACGGGCAAGAAAAGCAACGAGAGAACATGGCAGTAACGAATTTCAAACGATAATGTCATTGATTCATGATTAGTATTTTACTGAACGACAGAGTAGATCGTACACAAAACGAAAACGACGAAATAGGCCATTTTTTTTAAATAATAAAGACGAATATCAAATGCTACTAGAAAGCTACTAAAGAATTTAATACAACTTCACAACAGGTTTATAGATTTTTAATAACTGGTGATAATGTTAGCAATTGAACGGGCAGCACTTCTTGGTCTTCGAATTTTCAAAATGCACGGTGCATGCATGCATCCTTCAGAAAATACTTGACAAGTTTTAGACTTAATCGAGATTTTTATTCAGAAAATTTTTCCGTGGAAATGAGAACAATGAGAACAAAATGAGACATACTTGCCTAAGAACTACTTGCATATTACTTATGGCCTTTTGCTTTTTGGGATAAAATTATCAAAACATGTAGTATTTCAATTAGCACCTTTAAGGACAGCACGAAGCCACCCCGTATACATACATATGTATGTATGTATTCATTAACATCACACTGCATTTAGCAGTTTTTGTGTAGAATGTAGATGGAACGATTTGCATTTACATTACCCACGACAAGCCGTTCGCTGCTTGTTATTATGTATTAACGGCAATATACTGTACGAAACATGTGCTACTACTACATTATTCCCTTTTGCAGTAGAGCTACTACACTACAAGTGATGGAAAGCTTTGACAACAGTAAACTAATAAATAAAAAACAGTATTTTTGTGCATTTCAGCAACTGAATAAAACTGTCAATCAAATGCATGTAATAAATGCACATAATATATCAGAATGCTTGAATCGAATTGCTTATTTGATTTTACATTCATAAGTAAATTGGTTGCTACACAAATAATTAAACCATTCTGTTGCTTAACTTTTCTATCACGAATAGGTAAGTGATATGAATGTATTCAGGTAAAAGTCATACGTGATTCATTCAAGCTAAATGATTTCAAATACATACACTCATTATAATTTCATTATATTCTTAAATGGTATGACTTCAACACAATTATTCTCAACCACTCAACCCTAAACTCAAATGCCTTGTATTGCGTTTACAAAGTGTTATTTCAAATTTGGCAAAGAATCACTTTGAGAAGATGATTATGATAAGGGTAAACTAAATAAGTTGTTAAGTAAATCGTTAACCACTATGTATAAGCTACTAGCATAAATCATAGCCATAAATTACGAAAGAAAAGTATGGGAGGGAGGCATTGAAAGGGAGAGCAGAGATGTAGGTACGTATAATATGTCGTGAATACTTGGAAGAAGAGAACCTTATCGAAATATGACTGCCGTTGTTGTTAATGGGGCCTCATAATCATAATATTTGGCTACTGCTTTAGTTTAGTACTTATACTTGCCCCCATGATGAGTTTATGGGTAGGTCGTTACCCAAGCACGCTAATATCTTTAAAAAAAAGGAGGTCAGGTGAGGAGAGACATAAATTTACAACTTATTGATCTACATTAACATAGGTGGCAAAATATAGGAAAAGGAAATTCAGTATTTAGATTTATAGATGCATATCCCTATATTTGTAGTTACTAGTTACATTGGGACATACATAGGCGCGTATACGTAAACATACACAGTAGATATTTGTCTGTTAAAATTCACAGATGTTTGAGAGGACAGGTAGTTGATTTGATAGTTTCCTCAAAAAGTTCAATGGTAGTTTCTTTTACCTTTATAGGCTTGGAACATGCACTCCGAAATCTCAATCTAGCCACAATCCTGATGCGTGTATGCAGCTACAGAAACTAGTTACGTAAGTACACTAAAGTTTGTTCACTTTAGAACACGAAAACGCAAATCATGCAACTTTTATTTATGCACACGATTACATAAAAATAAATTCCTGTAAGTACTTCCTGAATACCGATTGCGTTCCTTTCACGTGCTCTTCCTGCTGCATTTTTAAAAGCTTTCACCACGGGTTATCTTCTAGCCCGAGACAGCATCAGCTTCAGCCAAGCCTTAATCATTTCTAATACTTCAGTCTGTAGCGATAGTAGAGCACTCACAATTATGTAGCAGAAGCAAAAGAAGCTATCTCTTGTCAACGACAGGTGTGAGGAGTCCCTTGGATTCCTCCACCGACGATTTGGCTTAATAGGAAGCATGCATATCATCGCATCTATGTCAATACTATTGCTTGTCCATCTCACGAACTTACGCGAGGTGTTCTAGTTAAACGACTGCAAACAATGTAAAATAGGGACTTCCTTTATTTCCTACGGCTATTGTTAGTAACAATTATTTACATATATAGGTCAGAATTGGAACTCAGAGCATTATTTAATCAAACGAATACGTCAAGAAGGTACATCTATGTGAAAAATAAATCCTGATATATTATGGGAACATCTGGGGCATGAAATCATAATGTGAAATACCTGAATACTGTATATACACGTACAATATGACGGCTTCGTGTTCTCAATTTCCTTTCCTACTAAGTGCATACCTAGGTAATTATATTAGCAATTTCGCACACATAAGACGTAGTAAAAACTATGAGGATTCCGCTTGAGAGTGATTTTTATCAATTTATCGTCAATACTGAAGAAAATTTATTAACAATAAAAAGTAAACAATCGTAGATATTATTATGTATCAGTAGTAGGAGAGATGCGATTGTGACGTATCATTTATACATATTACGTTACATACATACATTACCAATTATATAATATGTTTCGTTGATTTGTGTACCAGACGTTATCTACTCGGCAGAAGTAATTGTCCTAGATATATATTTTTATATTTTGAGTAATTTATACAAATATTATATTTTTATATATTTATAATATATATGTAATTAGGTATGTATACTTATGAATACTTGTGCTTCCTTTGATCCTCGTTTGCTTTGATAATATATTATTGTTTTTAAATGTACTAAATTATGCTTATGATTATGGACGTAGACTATATATTTTGAAATGTTGACTGTTACAGCCTTGTCTTTTTTTTCAAAATAAAAGGTGTACAGATTATACTTTGTAAACCCTTAGGCGGTATCATAATATTTAACGACAACGACACAATATAGAACAACGGCATGAAAAAGTAATAATACAATTATATAAACTATTAAAACAATTATTAAGTAAACAGTGTACAACGTTTTCCACAGGTAAACGCACAAAAACAGACTTTCAATGAACTTCAAAATAATATATATATGTATGATGTATTTTAAGTAAACAAATTAACAAGTTTTGTTCGGTGAGAGTAGCAAAAAACTGACTATAATGTATACAGTATTATATTGTCTAATGACTATTTTTTTGATAATATAATATAAAGAAATGCAAAATAAGAAAGAAATAAAGCTTATTTTGGAGCTCAATAAATTATATCCTTGTAAGCAAAGTATATTGTAGTAAATATAGGTATAATAGTCTCTTTCTTGTGTTTGAAAAATATCTTTTGAAGTCGAACAAATTCGATAAAATATATCTATTCTAAGTCCTGAGTCACGTTTGAGTTGAGACTCTAAATTATTATTATCTCACATCAGACCATTATTGCTCCTTCCTCATCCTCATCTTCATCGTTTGAGTGACCTTTGGACTCTTCTTCTTCACTTTCGAAGTCAAAAGTTTCGTCTGCTTCATCTTCTCCAAAATTTACAGCATTAAATTGATTTCTGACAAATCTTGACGGTGGCTTTCGAGCAGGACCTCGATTTTTGGCTTTAATTACATTGTGCGGTAGTAATGATGGAGGTGCTACAATAGTAAAAACCCATAAAATCAAGGCACATTACTATTTGATAGTACATACGTAGCAATGAACAACAAGAGTCAAATAATTACCTCGGGAGTGCGATGAGGACGATAGACAGTCATGACCAGTTGCATGAGTAGGCGATCTAGGCTCTTGGCAAGAAGATCCATTGTCACGACGTAGATCATCCACGCTTCCTGCAGAGCTTTCAACCTCGGGATCCGTTGACAACATTTCTTCGTCAGAGTGCGTTCTTGATAATGAGGGTAGTACTAAGGTCAACATTGCTTTTTCCTGAAACGAACCATAGGAAATCATTATCATGATCATGTTAATGGGCCTAACACATATCGCAGCCAAATCATCTTGTATAAATAAATAAAGTACTTTTTGTAAATGCTCAATGTTCCATTTAAGATATTCCTCTTCGTCTTCAGTATTCATAGCTTCGGTTGTAGCTGGCATCAGATTGCCCTGACCAGCAGTGGTGTTTCTTAATGCAGTGCGTTCGGTGGGTATCTAGACCAGATAAATACTATTAGCGCTTGAACTTTATTGAAAGCAATACGAACAAAAGCTCTTTCTGTTTGAAATGGACCAACCTTTGAGCTCCGGATAGAATGGAGACGCTCGAAACAACTATGAGCAGCTTGGTCATTTGATTCAATATCCGACAACGTTGCTTTGACTTTCTTTAATTGCTCCGTTATTATAGTTTCAATACATTTTGTCTGTCTACTAATATCAGTCAGTGATTCTTGAACTTGCCTAGATTTATTTGTTCGTAAAATGCAAGGCGCAAACACAATGGAGAGGGAGTTAGCATTCATTCGATTCTTGTCTTCATTTTTAGCCACCCTGTGAAATCAAAATAATCTATCAGTTACACCTAAACCTTACATAATAAGTAACGGATAGATTCGATTTGCTTGGCAACGAAAATTTGTTACGAAAAACCGGAAAAACATACAGACACAAATGGAAAACAAGTCTTTCCATGAGATCATAATTTGGCCCCGGTAGTTTCTTCAAAATCGCAAATATGGTTTGAATTCGATCCTCCTTAATGGATAAATCAGAGGCTCTGAGAAATTCATCGTATAGTTCAAAGGTCAACAAAGGTTCTGGTAGTTCACGAAAGAAGGACTTTAGCACCGAAGTGAATACATGCACAGAGTAAGACTCCCGATCAATTATCTTTCCTTCCATGATTTCATTCTTCAACTGCTTTACTGAGGAACTTACACCTGTATCACATTTTTTAAGCAATAGAGATTAGGTATAATACAACTAATTTGGCTACAGGTTGCAGTCATTTAGAAACTCAAGCTTTTAAAAAGTACGACAATAATGTACCCGATTTTCTATATAAGCCTTCGTGACCCAAGCCACACAACTCGACCGCAGTTATTAATTGTTCAACAACTAATGGAACTGTTCCTATTTCCGAAATCAAGGACTGAAGTGGAGTACCAAAAATTCCACCGTCTTTCGAATCGTCACTACGTCGAACTTCATTACATTCTATCTGTAGCTTCGGATGACATTTCTTGTGACAGGCAAGCTTACATTCTGTAAATTTACAAATTAAAAGCCCAATCAGACACTGTAATAATATGTTGTCGATGTTTTTCATGTGACAAACACACTTGCAGTAGAAAGCAACCAAAATGTAACGTTTCAACTCACTCTGGCAAACAACACCACGCTCGATAGGCCACATAATGAAGGATGAGCAGATCTCACAAGCAGTAGGTATATACACCACCATCGAAACAAACGAATGTCCCAAATAACTGATAGCCTCGTCACCCTTTTGCTTTTTGGTACGTTTAACCTTCTTTCGATTTTTGGCTACCTTGGGTTTATCTTTTTCTTCCAGTTGATTCATATTTATGAATTCGTTTAAAAAACCACGTAAGGCATTCACTCCCATTGTAGTAGGAAAATCGCTTCCAATTCCTTCTTGCTTACATACAGTCTCCATAGTTTGAGCAAAGTAAGAAATAAGATCTTTGTAAGTTATATTTAACATAATTCCTCCTTGTTTACTTGCAACACTGAACGATGACAGCAAACTTTCTTTAAATTCTCTTAAAGCTTGTTCAAACACTTTGTCAACCATACTAGTTTTTTCTCCCTCCTTATTTCTGACCTGGAAAATCTATAAAAAATCGAAACAAATTGTCATTAAGACACTCAAATAGGAACCCTATTCATTTACTAATTTTGAACACACTTACTTTAGCAGATATAAATTCTTGCATTAACTGAAGTTCTCGCACATCCGAAATGATTTGTTCGGCTGCATCTGTGAATTCAGATGTTCCAGTTAAACTGAATTTGGATTTTGATATATCTGACTGAGATTTGCTTTGCTTTCTCTTGAGCCGTCTTCCAATAGTTTCAGATTTACTTCGTGTGGTCTTTGAGAAATAGTTTTTGCTTTGGAACTCACATATATGATTCATTACAGCACCATTGTGTATACACTTGTCGTGGAAATAAAGTCTACACTCCAAGCACTTCATACCAGGAGAAAATACTGCATGCATACTTTTTTTGCAAGCCCAACAACAATCACCCCGATGAAATTTAGGACTTTTCTCTAATATGTGATAGCCATATTTCTTTGATTTCCCCGCTCCATGCTCGTCAGCTTCCACGAGAGTAGCATCTGGAGACAATTCTGAAGTGGAAGAATTTTGTCGACTAAAATCCTGAGTCATATTTCCATTGCTTCCCCTAGTCTCCGAAACGGATCGTGAGCGTCTAACATCCCGCCCAAGATTGAAATCGACGACTAATCTTGGAGGATTCCCTTCGGATTTTATATAATCTTTCGTAACCTTTTTATGGTGAGAAGTTGTACTGTGGAGAGAGGGTTGATTTGTAGGCAATGAGCTGCAAATATTTAATACAGTTTAAACCTGCGTGCAGTAAATACGTTACTACTTCCAAGAAACGAAAGGTTGATGTTTAACTCACCTAGAAGGTATAGAGAGACCAGCTGATTTTTCGGCTGGAGGCCGTGGACCATTGTGCTTGGTACTACCATAATTGTTATACGATAAACTATCCTGACTCGAAATACTGGGTGTTCCGATGCCCCAACTTTGTGAACTATCACGACTCGACCGTCTCAAGTCTAACGACGTAACACTGACAACTCCATCACTTTCTCTACGATTACTACGATTATCATACCGCAGAACATCCAAACCATTGTTTGATACACTTTCTTCTAAAATTTGCATCTTCCGATCTCCTTTTCTTTCGTGTTTTGTTCTGACAAGACTTCGATGAAATACCTCTTCATAATTATCAGTGTTACGGTGAGCAGAAGATATAGCCCCCTTGAGTAGGTCTTTGTGATTAGATACTCTCTCATTTTTGGTATCATCAACAATAGGAGATTCCAGCAGTTTGGATCCTCTATCATCAGCAATTGTTTGCAGAGACCTTGTTTGCCGTAGATGAAGACCAGGTTTTGTTGCAAAACTAGTGTCACTATTTACGGCGTCAGATTCAGAGGTGTGAGAAGTTTTTGAACCGATCTTGTATTTAAATTTGGATTCGTCCTTTCGAGTAGACTTTGATGTTAAAGATAACGAAGATTTATTGCAACTAGTAGAAGACACTGATTCATTCTCCTCAGTTTCACTCCCACTTTCTAGTACTGCAGCTTCTTGCTTCTCAGCCTTAGGTTTGGTGTTGCTTCCGCCTACAACCAACATGGAATCCACATAGTACATTAAAGTAGACAGTAGATGAACAAAATACACACTCGCTTCTGCAACTTTTAATGAATTTCATTAAAAAAGTATAAAAAATTAAAACATTCTCTTACTAATCATAATTGTTTTGATATGCTTCTTGGCTCGATGGAATGGATTTTTACTGCCACTTGGACTTTTAGTTAGAGAATGCTTGCTGTCTTTTTTAGAACTAGGATCTGTCAAAAACAAAAATGATAAATACATTAGTTAACTGAGTTTGCACAATCACTTTAATAAATTTCCAGTAAACGAATTAACAAAACAATTGGTGACTCACTGAAGAGGTTTGCATTGTCATCAGCTTCATTTCCATAATAACCCTCTTCAACCTCGATGTGATGAATGCGTTCCTTCCTCAAAGGTGATGGTAGCAAATACGATGATTCCCTGAAAATATTTTAAGTACTTAAGTTAAAGGCTTCTTCCTTTATTACTGACAACGAATTCAGAGTTGTATGTTTGAACCAATATTTTCAGCAACTACATATGTAGTTATATAGCCATACGATTACTTCTGATTTAAATGAAATGTAAAAATGTAGAAAGCAATAACTTACTGTAAATTTTGAAGCTCATGACTCGATTTAGGTTTGGGTTTGTCAAACCCTAATATACCATCCAGCTCTTCGTCTCCCCAGGTATCACTAGCCTTTGCACTCGATGATCCCAACAAAGTATCCAACACTTCTTTCTCGATTTTTGCATGGGTGACAGGTTCGGATGACTCATTCTAAAAAATAGACAAGCACGAATTAGAATATAATTCAAAGCAAGACACAAACTAAATAGGAGAACGTTTAAAAAATTCGACTCACTTCTTTTTCTTTAGAAAGTTTGCGATGTTGATCCCGCAAGGTCTCAAACCTTTGTCTGAGTAAATCACCCCGAACACGAGCCTGAAACTGAACACAGCTGTTACGTAGATTTCGATACCATTTCCGTACACTATGACCACGCCACATTTTCTGAATATACGTTGCAGCTAAATGCCTTATCCTTAAGTTCGCTACATTTTTTTGAGCAATGATCATCCTCGCGAAGGACTGCAAATAAAATAAAATCGATATTTTTATTTGACTTATCGAAGAAGCTGAAATAAAATTCTAATGGTATAAAGCAGCGAGCAAACAGCCTGGAGTTATAACTTATGAAATTACCTGTAATGAAATAACTGCTTGTTGTACACGTAGAAAATTTCGACGTTCTAAAATACTGCGGTACCATCGTTGTATACAAATAATACTTGTTAGGATTTGCTGATGAAGAAAATAGTCTAATTTAATCTTCTCCGTTTCACGTAAAAATATTTTATGTCCCCCCAACTGATAATTGACTGGATTCAAATTCAGCGACAAGAAAAAGGCTTCAACATCTTCACGTTCACTGAAACAATAAGCAAAGTTACTACGTATAAGATTAAATTTTCCTTGAGAAATACTGGCCAGTAACCAAAATAGCGTTTCTGAATCTGACACAGTAAATCCACTGGCCCTGTAACCGTTCAGCTTACCTTTTCAATCCTTTCGGAAGAAGTATTCGATAAAGGTGAATGAATTCATCAAAATTAAGACGCACACTGTACCCCGCTTGACGAATTCGAACAGTTTCTAACATTCCTGTATAACGTAGTTGTCTTTGGACAATAGAATCATCGAAGGAATTTGCAATCTGAAGAACAAGAAAGCACAAACGTCAACGCATAAAAGCATACATAGGTATTTACAAGCCAAATGACCAGTTTGGAAGAAAATCAAAGACGTTTAAAATGTTCTTTGCCATACCTTTTCTGAATTGGATTTAATGCACCGAATAAAAAATGGATTAGCTTGGTTAAGGGTAACCATAAGTGAATGAAGAGATTGTTGAAATTGCTGAGAAACGGAAATAGGCTGCTTCCTATGATTATAATGCTTGTTAGAAACTCCTATGGCGGCTAAATGACTGGCCAGAGTTTTGACACTCCGGAGATTTTTCATCCCCCGACTCATTAAAGCTTGTGAGCCAAACGAACGACTTTTTCTGCGGAAACAGCGTTATCAATTTGGATTACACTTGCATGCTCTGTTACGTGAAATTTACAGTAAATCATTGAATACACACAACTTACTTGACTTTATGGTCACTACTGACGGAAGAACGCCGTTGCTGACCAGGACTTGAACATACTCGGTTTAAGGTACTAGTTTCTGCTTGTCAAAGGTAACAATTAATAACATGTGACAGATGTAAATTCGTGCTGCGTACACTTAATACTTTGAATTAAAGTTACCTTTGCCTTTGCTGCGATGTCTACGACCAGCCTCACCAAAGGCAAAATACGCTCGGAAAAAAGCTCTTATGATAGCCCAACGAAACACAGCCACGGGATCAATACCAACAAGCTCACGCACAAATGCACAACTACTATTCTTCAATACACTGACAATATCATGACGCATGAGATCCATATTCTTTTCCCGAAATTCTACGACCTAATAAACAAATGTTCACATTTATACACCTTAGAGACTTAAAAACTTTAAGCTGAAAAAACAAAGGATGGTTAGTCTTTCTTTTCATCTCACTTGATATTTGACTTTGCCCGCATAGTGACAGATTACAAAAGCTGCTTCTCTCCTCTGAGGAACTTCATAAAATTTGTGTTCCTTATGAACAGAGTTGAACTTTTGTAAGAGAGTTTCATTCGTTGCTCCAGGAAAGCTGTTAACATTCAAACAATTGCAATGCATTATTATTATTATGCCGGGTTTTACTCACATTTTCCAACTTTGTAGTACATACCCAAGAATAACACAATAAATGCTAAATCAAACTCGAAAATAGTACAGTGAGATAGATTAATTTTCTTGAGGTCTCTGTTAATCAACTATATTCTTGCAGCTAGTGGAAACAACCGGAGACGAAGTCAATTTACTTGTTTTAAAATAGGTTCTTACTTGCACTGATCATCCAAAATACAGATAAGACCATGTGGCTTCCCTTCGATCAGATTCAGACAGGGTGAGTTATCTAGGAATTCAATGTTAGTCCACCTAATTCCTTCTTTCTTGTACTCTTCTTGTTCGTATTTGAAAACGTGCTGATTGAAATAATGTTGTAAATGCTCATTGGCAAAATTGATACAATACTGCTCGAAACTAAAAACAAAACAAAACAAAACAAACACTGTTAAATGAATATATCCACATAATACTTTTTACTAAATTATGTAATGCATACATTAAAACACAAATAAATCACCTGTTACAGTTTCCAAAATCTTCAAAACCGAAAATATCAAGTACGCCTATAGATCTACCACGAGCGTCATTTACGGAAGGATTTTTCTTACTTAAGAGAGCATGATTTAGTTGAAGCACAATCCAATCAAATAAAGCACCATAAAGGCATTTTGCCATTGCATCTCTTGCTGCTATTGCCTTTAAATCGAAAAAAAAAACACAGAATAGGAAATCAGTAAAAACGACAGAATTTCATGGAAATATACAATGAACTTCTTATGCACAACTTGGATTAGCCAGTGCTTACGAGCCTAAAACTCTACTGAACTCATCTATTGTCTTGTTATGTTTGCTTGTACATTCTATTTTAACAACAAATCACTCGTCCTCGACAACAAATATAAGTGATAGTAATAGCAGAAGTTTTATTCAAATTGACTATCACAGAGCCCCTAAAACACCATAAAAGTTACCTGCAAAATATATATACTACAGCTTATCTAAATGAAAATCTTTTAATTGTTGTGGTACCTAATAATTGGTAAATTGCCATTGCATTTTGAAAGAGCAACCAAGCAAGTATTTGCCACAAAGGGGTGTTGGTAATTTATGATGTAATTACACATTTTAAAAAGACCACTTATTTATAAATGGAGAGGTAATTATCATAAAGTTAAAACTTACAGCATAATGAAGAATTACCTTGCCATTATCCAGATGTATATATTAAGCAGGCTACATTGTATTAAATTAATTCAACTTTATTATTACTTAAACGAATCAAATTATTGTTAAAGTTTTAAAAAAACCCTAAATAGTTTTAATTTGAAGCGTACAGAACGGCTAAACGACCGAACAAACTTTCATAGTTCTCATAATAATAACACGAATAAGAATAACAGTGCTCGAAAAGAACAAAAACCAGAAACAAAAGCTACAAATAAACAATAACAGTTATTATTATGGATGAACTTTCCAACGTGCATAAGTATCAATAAAAACCAAATACCATGAACTAGCTATAACTGTTTAGTAAACTGAAATAATGTAGTGACATATTCAACAATCGAAGAATGCACAAAAATATAGTCAAAAGGGCAAGCTAGTATCAATCATAAATGTGCGACACTATTTTATAAACAAACTAAAGGGTAACACGGTGCACAGCAAACCAAAGTCAATTGCGCAATCATTATAGCAGTGAAAACATCTTGAAGAGATTATTTGATAAACATCTGCTTATTACAAATATTCCATCAGCAAGTGCACGTACAAACTACCAGAGTACCTACATACTTACATACATAGATACCATGGATTACTAATACATTTACATACGTACCTAGGTACATGCACAATCGGTGCTTGATATAAACTTCAGATATGTCATAAAAATTAACAACCTAAGCTAGAAACAATAATAAATCAAAATGCAGTGAATTTCCAAACAAAACAAAATCTATTCAAAATGCTCTTGAACTACTCATTGCAAAAAAACTTAAATAAGATAGGAGTGTGTGTTTACAAGTGTATTTGAAGTGTCAGTTAATATATTAAAATATAAGAACCTATCAAAATGGCTCACCTCGGGCATACGGTAATTGATGACAAGCATTTCTCCAGACACACGTGCTCTTTTTGAAGTCAATGATGCCAGTAAAGTTTCCTGAGTTACCCGCAGTAATGAAGAGATTTGAGAAACCACTTCAGGATTTTTTACTAACACAGATTCATCGTGATACGAGGATTTCTTAGGTGAGAACTTGACATTACCTATAAATTCCAGATCATATTTAAACATACAGAAAACCTTGAAACTGACTTTCTGCGTACTGGCACATCAATCATTCATCCGTCCTATTATCATGTTTATAGTTTACGTAGGTAGTTGAACAAACTGTAATTTGAATGGCTTAAGGCTTCTCTACTGTACCTAAAAGAAGAACCGCAGACAGCACTGAGAACAGCTTCTGCTGTTTATCAGTACCAAATCCAACCATCTCCATTGATTGTTTTAGTCTAGAAAACTCATAGCTCTCATCTACTCCGTCTAAAGTGTAGCAACCACT
Organism: Dicyrtoma fusca; assembly: GCA_034695205.1. Taxonomy (NCBI): domain Eukaryota; kingdom Metazoa; phylum Arthropoda; class Collembola; order Symphypleona; family Dicyrtomidae; genus Dicyrtoma; species Dicyrtoma fusca. Next base: position 10,833 of record JAQFZC010001774.1, on the reverse strand, counting down.
CTGAATAAAGAAAAAAGGTAGAAATTGTACATAATGTAATTTTCATATGCTTCTAAGGGAGGGAATTAATTACAAAATGTAAGTTGTGTATGTGAATATTTCCCAAGCTCGCTGGCTCGGAAAATGCGAAATAGCGAAAATTAAAATGTCAAGCTGTACAAACCTGGTTGAGATAGTGATACTTATTAGGTGGAAGTAGGTTCAAAAGTTCTTTTTCCGTATCGTTGGCCCCAGCCAATAAATAATAAAATACATGGTAATTTCTTTCGTTTAGTGCTTGGCAGCAAATCCTTGACTTTTCAAGCAAGAACTTCTGGACGATAGACCTAGGAAAAGCAATCGCCAAAATTCACATTGTCAGGTTGAATTTAAAATAAACCCATTTTCTACGGACATGCCATCTCTCTGAAAGTGACATTTGACATTAAAGTTACTCCCATTACAGCCCAAATGCTTTACACTAATTTTGAGACGCTGATAAGATATTTAAATTCCAATATATTGTGCTCTATAAATAGGGAATAGAGCCAAAACAAAAAAAGAGCAGTTTCATATCAAAACCGCAAATAGCTCACAATGTAAATAACAGTAGATAGTTGGGAGTGCGGATGGGGAAGGTAAATTGAACTGGAATGATTCCAAATAGTTTTGAGCTAGTCACGCAAGCAATTGTTATGGAAAAACTCTAACATCCTACAACATCTGAATTTGAACATTTGCAAGAGCAATTCAAGTGAGAAGCACGACAACGACTGAAAGGTAATCTGCCATCATAGTTTAAATGTTCCACGAGGATACAATGGGATAGTATATCAGGTTAAAAGAACAACTGAACAACAGAAAAAAACTACTAATTTTTACTATGAATAAAAAACAAAATGAGGATTATATTTAAATTCAAAAACGACACTACAAAACATTTGCTAAATGTGTCTCTGCTAAATACTAATGATAATGTAACCGAGATTTTAAAATCACTTAAATGTAATCATATTGTATAATCTCGGTGATTTAATTTTAGCTGTCATTTTGACTTCATAATTTTATCACGAAGAAAGACATGATTTGCTAAGACCAAACAGTCCACTTACCCATGCACCATTCCATTTTCTCTATAACTGACTTGGATGAATTTTCCAAAACGACTTGAGTTATTATTATGAGCAGTTTTGGCGTTGCCGAAAGCCTGAAAGAGAAATGTATTAATTCATTGAATATATTTTATTTGAGTACGTATGCAGCTAGTGTCTGCGTTACAGTTTACAGTCACAGAGTGTAGGTGCACACTTTCGTGCGCTACAAATACAAATACTCCCAGTTGTTATCAGAGCCAAATGAGATTTATAGCTCCCAACAAGTGTTAATCGACAACTTTGTTTTTGTTTTGGTAAGGTTCCAGTAAGTCTTGAGAGTTCAAAAATTCAGAAGATTCCAAACAAAAGCATTGGTGGGTATGTTATGTTGAATGTTGAATAAATAAAAGCGATAAAATGAGAGGTATGCACGGGTAACTGCGAGGAAAAGAGGCTATCAAAGCCGAGTGCATGAAGGAAACGCTACGGACGTAGGTGTATATCATGTAAACAGAAGTTACAAGTTACAATTTGATACATAATCATACATATGGCACAGGAATGAAATAAAGAATTACTGAATTACGCCAAGAGTGAGAAAAGAGCCAAGAATAATACTCATCAAATGAAGGAAAGGATCTCACGAGCGATTACAACATACAACGGCTTAACTACCTGTAGATATAGCTACGCTGAATGTTGTATGTAATAGCACTGAGCATGTAGAATTCGGCCATTAAGACAACGGTGGAGATACAAAAGGGACTCGAGACAGAGACACAGACATTTGGTGCAAAAAAGAAAAGTAGATGATAATAAAAACAATAAATGTATGATTTTTTAGAGGATTTTTACAGATGAAGAAAGATGAGATGGGACTAATATAAGAGAATATATGTGTTGAGCTTACTTCAAGAACAGGCCCAGCACTAAGTATAGTTTGTTCCACTCCGCTTCCATGAGTGCCTTTATGGCTGAGTGCAGTCAAATGATGAAGAAGAAAGTTAGTGCTTTCCGTTTTACCACTTCCACTCTCACCACTTATCACAATACACTGGTTTCTTTTCTCTTTGAGCATAGTATGGTATGCTGAGTCAGCTATGGCAAATATATGCGGCGGTAATTCATCCCGCCTCCGATTTTGATAGAGTTTCACATACTTGGGATTATAAATAGGATGAAATTTAAATGGATTTACAGCTATCAAAATAGAACCTACATACGAGTAAATGTGACCAGACGTAAATCTTGATTTAAGACTCTCCAGCAATGTAGACTCATTTAAATCTGGCAATTGACACAAGTCCGGATACTCTTTGTCCTTGGGCTGGAAATGGAAACGATAGAAATAATCTCGAATGAACTGAGTGTCTTTAATAAAGCTCTCATTCCAGAGAGAGTCTGTCAGTTTTTCCCGTAGACAAAAACGGTAACAATCGGAACTATTCAGGCTATGAGAATCGGTTGAACCCCAAGATTTTGACACTAGAGAATTTGATTCGACAGGCTCTAAGATTTTGGGCCATAATAATTTGAGAGCGACAGGTGATTCGTAGGAACTGATGCGTCGCTCTTTACACTCTTGGCCCACTGAATTCCCTATAACTTCAGCCAATTCGAATTCATGAGCATTTGGAAAACCTAATTTTTGTACAATACAGGATACAATCTCTTCTGCCGTCGTATGCTTGCTCGCTTCCACCGACAGTGCTTCATAGTCTTCCGAGAGCGAGCCAACATAAACAGTGACAATAAATCGAGCATTCTTCTCCTCCATCTCGAATTCCTTCTCTAGTCACCTTCCACCCTCTAATTACCCTGCAAAATTCAAATATTTTATTCAAATTAATTACGTACACTTACAACAATGCTGCACTATAAAATTGATAGGACTATAATTATTTAATTAAGCCCGTAATTATTTAAATTTATACACCTAAAGGCTAAAGGCGTCACGGTCTTAAAATTAAAACGCAAAAACAGATGTAATTATGTTGTAAAACAGCAACAGCTGCATGTCTACTCCAATTTCCTTTTTCCTTCCGCACACAATCACAAAGTCAGGAGTATACAAGCCATAAGCCATTAGTATTACTAGTATTAGTCGGTAGTGTAGTAATGACTCAAATGTAGATAATTACTGAGAAGGGGGAAAACAATTTACAGCAGCTAATACATATTATACATCATGTGAACAGATCATCTCGTTATATCGCAAACTCCACACAGTTGAGCAAATATATGTAAAGTGAGATGGATGGATGGAAGAAAAACCAATCAATAGAGCACGCACTTGGAAGAGCTAATGAGCTTGAGCTGATAGTACAGGTACCTACTGGCTGATTATTCCTAATTTTCCTAACACAAACTGAATTTATTCTTCCTAGAAATTATTGCTCTAGACAAATATTTATGCAGACTATAATTCAACGTAATTTGGCAAAGACATAATAATTATGATCTGAGAGCACAACCTACTTTAGTTAGGCCATGGTTGGAGTACCGCTGCTGCTACCAGCATCTTCGGTACTCAAACAACCCACATAAGCCACGATCCCATGAAGGAAATGAATACATTACCTGATACAGACCTACGAGTGTATGACGGAAGCACGTTAAATTGGTGGGTTGTAATTAGGTACTTACAGTCGCAGATTGCTCTGAATATTCCAAATTCTAATAATAATCTTCTACCAAGCGTCAATTTATGATCGAAATCCTCATCTTGACCTCTAAGTTATACTATTTTTTTTAGACTTAAGGAGCTGAAAGGTAGCGAGCTGAAAGCGAAAAATAATAACATAATCGTATCTCTACTACTCGTATTACTATTATTATATACAACTGAGGTAAAAATAAATTGGAGTGGAGCAGCCTTATTCAAACAAAAATTATGAAAAGCCCCTATGTACATACAATTATCGCGTATCAAAATCAAGACGCGTCCTTCACCTGAAATAGGTAGATAGGTACCTACACCATTTTCTAACTGTGACGGAACATAAGCTGTGTCGCATTTGTAAAAGATAGATCCATGCATTTTTACTTTGACGTACATACAATCCATTAGCAGAGTTAGAGCAGAAGCTGCTTGCTTGCATTGCAGTGCACTGAAAGCTGTCAAGTAATTATATATTATTTTATGCTCATAATAAGCTTCCGATGACTCATGATTCATGCACTAAAATGTTAAAATACCTTATTTACTTACCCTAGTACTAAAGCAGTCTAGATAATTTTCGCTTTAGTTTAGTTTCTTAAAGTGTCAACTACACACTGAGCTGCTTAAGTTAAGAACGGCATGACTAAACTGGTTTTAATCATTTTTAATATCAAACTCAAATACTTGTTTCTTGCTTCTGCTAGCATTACGACTACGGCAGCAACTGAACCACACTGATTTAAAAAACGTTTAGGCAACTTAGTAGGGGGAGTTAGGCTAGGCTAGTCATATTTTATTATCCATGCTTGAGGACAAATTATTGCTATTACATTATAACTGTCATATTTTAACCGTTTCCACTTTTGCCCACGCTGTTAGTTCCTTTCTTGGCTGCTTTTAAAATTTTAAACTTGACTGCACTTAAACCAGTTGATCATTTCAAATGTTACTGAAACACAATAAGTCAATCACTTTTTTTAATAAAAATCCATTCAGTGAAATCTGAGACGATTAAATATCATCAAGTAAAGCTCTACACGTATACATTTTCAGTGGTTCAGCAGAATTTCAACGAGATTCAACGATATGAATTTAATTTATTTTGTTATATTTATACAGCAAGGTTCTGGTTCTGGTTTTGCTTAATTGTAATAAAACTGAATGATCAAACAAGAACAAATCCTGGCCACCCAGTCCACCCCTCTTGAAGTAGTTGTAGCGTAGCTCTCTCCGTTGGTCCATATTACGCTTAATTCAGACTGATTATGAAACGCACCAGTTCTAGCGTTCTATAATTTGATACCTTCAACATTGAAGGACATATGACCAAACGACAAGCCCTAAATGTGATAAAATCCAAATCAACGTGCTCAGTCATAATTAATTTAATTCAACATGTATTTCTTAGCCACGAAAGAATACTCTAATGAGGTAGTTTAAGAGTAATCAGAGCCAGACTAGACATAGAAAATGGAATTCAAAGGACATTTTAAAATCGATCTGCTAACTCATAATCCAAGACGCTACTTTAACGGTGACCTAGTATTCTGTCCTTTATGCTAAACTGTTGATGTGTGTTCAATTAAGCATTTAAAGAATTCAGTCTTCGACGCCAACCTTTATTATGCTAATTAATCAGAATCAGAATGTACAGCAATTAGCCATCTATAATGAAATTATTAAATGCATGACGTTCTGTACTCAGAACTCAAAAGACAGAGAGTTACTAACTATCGGTGGGGTAACAGAAAGCGAGATGATAATATTATTTAGTAAAGTATGAAATAACGAAAGTTTCCTTCCTCTGTGGATGCATTCATACAGTAAATTTAAACTAGCAAGCCAGCTTTTAGTCTGAATTTCTTAGCAAGGTTGGGTACTCTACTTCCCTTTGCAGTTTGCATTATATTGAATTGCGGTACAGAAGCATTAATAATTTTATTAATATTAGTTGGTAAGTCAGACTTTCCTTACTTCTTAGAATGATGTTGGTATGTACTCCCGATCACTACTAATTATACAGATATAACAGTAAGTCAAAATCACCAACCTTGCAATGTTGCAGGTTGAGAGGATTTTTGAATTCAACTCTTATTTTAACTTGAAACACAGTCAAGCAGTAATTGATATGATTTATATGCTCATATCTATCACATATATGTACGAATGACGTCAACTCCAAATGCAACGTAAAACTGCTGCAGCCGTTTAGCCAATTGTATATTTTTTAAATTACAATTTCTGATACAAAACATCTGACACGATCTGATCGTCAACGCCATAACCTGACCATAAATATTAACTGCAGTATAAAAATAACCTCGAATTATGAATTACTCCACTAATGCAGTTATTTGGCTAACTTGGATAGTTGAGGAGACTAAACTTTTACAAATTTTACAGGGAAATATTAATTTCATTTAATTTTCATTGTATAGAATGAAAGGTAAACTGACACTGTACGACATCGACGACATGGTACTGCTGTAGTATGTCCTACATGATTGTTTACATTCGTAAAAACACGGGCACAAGCTGCACATCCGGTGATCGGAGCAATTGAAAGTGCGGATGAGGAAGTTTACATATTGTAAAACTCTGGCTCACACTAACAACAGTAATGACACCTCAATGCTCCTTCAAACTAAAACACAAGGTTGACGGTTCACTGACAGATTTGTTGATGTGAGCAATTAACATGTAATTTTAGTTGAACAAATTATTAGCAATGGCTTTCAACCTTAGTTGACTTAAATCTTAACAGAAAATAAAACTCCATGTGCCATCAGGCCGTCACCGTTAGTCGGAACCAAATGTCAAACAATAAACTTCAAACTTAAAACGAGCGAACTGTACTAAAAAAAAATTAGCGTAACTGTGACTGGTATAAGTTGATTCACCAAACCCATACCATCAACCATGAGGTCGTTAGTTTTACTATCTACACACACAGACACAAGCAAGCAAGCGATGATGGATGAATGACTGATGGTCCGGATGAATCATCTTTGACTAGTGACTAGAGCACCAGCCCGTCCTTCCCCTGGTAAAAGTAAGATTAGGCCGAACCGAGCCAAGAAAGATGCATGATCCACATAATTATTCACCTAGTTCATAGTTCAATATCTAGCAAACGTACAAATGACAAAAATAATACAACAGAATTTATAAAATGTTAAAACAATAACTCACCTTATAAAAATTAATTATATTGCACATGGACATTACGATGCGATACGAATATACGAACTGTGGTCAGATCACAATTATAAATCACTTGTTATTACTCAACTGAAAAACACACACGATGGACGATGGGAAACTGCAAAATACGAAACAGATTTGAACATTATTAGCACTAAATATCCATAATTCATACTACTAATGAACACTAACAAAACAATATACTGCTGAATAGTCGTCCATGATCAAAGATGACCACAAAGAAACGAAAACAACACTAGAAGATCAAAGATGACGAAACACGTGTATTATCCCACTAGACGTAGTAAACGGTGATGAATATTTAAATAATATTTCCATCTGTGTGTAAGTACGATAGATGATGGAAATAACACTCGAACAACGCAACGGCTCAACATTTACCAAAATAGAACGAAAGGAAAGTTGAATGAATGAACGAAATGAAAAGCAGGTTAAAAAATATAACATTAATGTGTGTTTAGTTTAGATTTGTTGTGTTGATACTGAAGGGCGTATATATTATTTCTGTATCTCTGTTAACTCTGTACCTAGAGTACCTACAACCTATCTGTAGGTATTTCGTATTTTTTTTTTCACTTTAAAAACTACCAAACAACCAAGCCAGCCGAGCTATGGCTTGGTTTTAAGTCACAAGTTGCAAGTTGAAATAAAGTTGTGTGTATAATACGTACTTAAGTTTGATACTGATGAAGCAGCTACTAAATAGCTTCCTATTTAGCATTTAGCAGCTTTAGTTGTTAGTTTTTAGCCGTATTTGTTTTTCCAGCACGGGTTACAGGAAAATACCACACGGATGACGGAAATCACAATCACCACGAATGGAATATAAATTTATTAAAATTAAACGCGGCTCTCAAACTGGACCGAAGCTGAAGAACTAAAAGAACTCGCTCTGCAACAACATTCTCGGCGTATTTCTCCAACATTTTGAATTGAAATTGAACTACTGCTGCAAACTGCAGTGAACAATCATAATTAACTGGAGCGACTCGTACTTGTAAATGGTAAACATAACTGCGAAACTGGTCAACTGGCAACTGGTCTCTGTAATCACTAACAAACCAACTAAGACCGACCACTACCAACCCAACGACCAACTACCAGTAAATGGTAAAATAAAATGTATTACAAATTAATTAATACATTTAATATTTTTAATATTTGTAAGCACTATAAATGTGAAGATCAAAAACACACAGGTTCACTCTTTCTCTTCTCTCGTCACTCGTAGTCGTACTCGTGTCCCGAACACAGTAAATAATTTCTTGTCTGTCCGTTGTTGTATGTTTCAGTGGATATTGGTAATTCTGTGTAATGTGTAATTCTATATCTGTTTAATACAAAAAAAAAGTAAAGCAAAAAAATTAAAGTAATCAGTACCTACTATTATAATGATAATGGTAAATGGTTGATTGTGGACGTAAAACTTTCATAGGAAGAATTCAGTCATGCTGCTGTGGTTTGTGTTGTGGACAGATCCTACATTCAACTAGTCTGAGTCCCTTATTATTACTCTCTAAACTCAAACCCAGTAACGTATAAAAAAAAAGATAAAATTAATAAAAGGTAGAATCATTTGGCCAGTTATCAAGACTTGGAAACCAAAGACATTGAAGTTATACTTCTTGAGGAGTTTACAAGACGATCGTCTCGTATCAAAAGTCAGTATCAAAACACAGGACGAACGAAACCAACGACGAGAGAACTTTTAACTTCTTTTGGATTTTCGATCAACTTGCGGTCTCTCAATGACATCTAGCCGCCTTTCCTTTCGTAAGCAAACTCACGTGCGGAGATCCATCGTTAGTCCGTGTAACGCTCGGCATTCCTCAACCACTGAGCAGCCATATTTATTTATAAGTTGATCATCAGTAAATTACTATACATTTCGACCGAACAGCTATATAATAAAAGGAAACTAAAAAGCATAAAAAGCGTTAAAAAAAGCATTTTGTCAATAATTATTTATTTCATACTGGTTTCAAGGTTTACAAGGTTTTGACAGTAGTATGGAGAATCGATATAGGCAAGAATTGAATTTTCAAAAAACATAATGAGATGGGGGAAAAAAGCTCTTTAACTGATCATTTTAACCTTTTCAAAACGGAAATGCAGTTTGTTTTTAGTTGTACTTGTAGTAATGTAGTTTGGCACACTTTGAAAATGTTAATTACTAGTTTTGACACTTTTAGAAAAAGTAACTTTGTAGTTTTGATGCTTTTTGAAAATGCTCATTATTAGTTTTTTGACTTTTTAAAAATCTCAATTACCTACCTTTGACCTTTTGAAAATGTTGATTTCTAGTTTTTTGACTTTTTAAAAATCTCAATTAACCTACCAAAGACCTTTTGAAAATGTTGATTTCTAGTTTTTTGACTGTTTTTGAAAAGTTAATTTGTGGTATAAACACTTTTTCTAAAACACTCTTTTCAGTGCAGTGGTTTGCCCGTTCCGAATAGGTTAAGCTCCTAACTGAAGCTTAAAAACCATGATTTTGACTTGGTTCTTCGAACAAATGGAAATGGAGTCACTATTTTTCTATTAAAAAAAAACTATGAAAATTTTAGAGATTTTAGAGCTAAGGTTTTAGGGAATTGCTAAGCAATGGGAGATATTAGCAATTTTAGTGCAAACTTTAGTGTACAATATGGAATTATTAAGCGTCTATAAAAGTATAATGGATTTGTCAAAAAGCATGCAATCTGAGCTTGAATATGAGGGTAAAAAGCTTAATACAGCATATTCACAAAAAAGTTCACAAAAAAGCATAATTTTTGAAAGCCAAAAAAAACATCATCCCGATTTCCTTAGTATCAATAGTTAGTGTGAAATCCCTGCTAATCTACATTTTTAATAATGGTTAGTACAATTTTACAGGCTTAACCATTTATAAGTTGACAGAAGTTAACAATGGTTAAAGTCGTAATGTACATATTTCCATTTACGGTTACGTTCTTGTTCTTTGCTAAACAGTTCACTAGAAACAGAGCGCTTTTTGGCTTTTTTTGAAATGTGGGTTTCCTAATTCTATTTTTTTTAAATCGACCTAAAATCACGGTTTTTTATGCTTTTAAGCCTTAACTGTTATGCTTACTTCATTCTTATTCAGCTCTTCTTCCTCCTTTTTGAAAAATTCAATTCTTGGCTATACAGTGCTACTGAGCAGCCATATTTATTTCTAATTTGATCAGTAAATTACATTTTTCTCCAATAACTTAAATATTACATTAATAACTATACCTACTATTCGCGATAATTATTCTTTGATTCTATTAATGTTTATAAATTATATTATTCTTTAAAATTAGTTTCTATTGGGCATTGTGGTAGATGATGGGAATCATGAAGGGGCTAGAATTATTATTATTAATAATTCCTCGTCACTTGAACCGTAACTCTTGAATTGGCAACATTGTCCTAAACATATTCTATTTGAATATATATTGTTTTGTACCCTGAATCTCAAGCTACTACTACTAACTCTACTCTACTTTAACAATATATTGTACATTCGAGCAGTCAAATGCTAAGCTTTAAAATAAAGTAATCCTTGAAACCTTAAACTAAATTAATTTTAATATTAGAATTTATTAGACTAAAATAAAACCCTAAATTATTGATTATTATGATAAATTATATTATGCTTTTTAATGTTATTTATTCTTCTCGGTTCCCTTACTTATCAATTATCAATCGTGTTGAAGTGCGTTAAAGCCATATCTTATATAATTTTAAAAAAACGTTAATATCAATGTTTTACATTTTTTAAAATGCATAAATACCAAGTTTTACAGTCTTTTTAAAAAAAACGCTGATGTTGGGTTTTGGACTTTTTGAGAGAAGTAAAATGTATCTGTTTTTTGCACTTTTCAA